>APFE031627896.1:78025-157124 GCA_000404065.3 Pinus taeda | reverse complement strand
CCTCTCCAGGTTTATGCAAAAGCCTTGTGAGGGACATTGGTCTGCTGCAAAAAGAGTTCTAAAGTACTTGAAGGGAACTCAAGACTTTGGAATCAAGTACACAAGTGGATGACTTCAGTTTGATTGAATACTCTGATTCAGACTTCGATGGAGACAAAGAAATTGAGGTATCTACTTCAGGATATGCTATGAGTCTTGGATCAGGCGCTCTCTTGGAAATCACGCAAATAATCAGTTCTAACAGATTCCACAACAAAAGCAGAATACGTGGCAGCCGCTGAAGCAACAAAAGAAATTGTGTGGCTCAGGAAAATTCTTGAAGATTTGCAGGTAAAACAAGTGCAATCAACTCCACTCATGATTGACAACACCTCTGCAATAAAGTTGGCCAAGAACCCAAAGTTCCATGATCGAACAAAGCACATCAATACTAAATATCATCTGATCCGCCATCATGTTGAGGCCAAAACAATCCATCTCCGTCATTGTTCCACAAATGAGCAAATTGCAAACATCTTCGCCAAAGCGCTTGGAAGAGAAAAGCTTGAAAGATTCAGAACGATGCTTGCACTCACCAACATCCCTTCATATTAAGGGGGGGAATGTTGACACCTAATCCTCATGATTGGGTGAATTTATGTAAATAATTAAATTAGAAATGTGAACAGTCATCAGGAGATGAACTGAACAGTCACACCCTTTTGTATATACCAATAACATGTGTGTTATGCATCACCCCTTTTCAAAATCAAGTTATTTTTTTGCTATCTCTACGAAACGGGTAATAGTATCAGTTCCCGTTTCAAAGTTTACATTGTTAGGTTAGTTTTGCATGAAATGTGTGTGACTCTTAAGACAAGCAAGGTAAATTACAAGAGGACTTGTACAGCTACCAAAACTTGGTTATATGTTGTCCTCTTTCTTTATGCAGAACTTGTTATCTTCAGCCAATGATACACCAATGGAAAATGCGTTATGTTCAAAGTGAATCTTGGTGAAAACACAACTCTTGCGCTCTAACTAGTACCACCTACTCTTTTCGGTTGTTTTCAGTTAACCCTTATCAACTCAGTCAAGTAGAGTAAGGTGAGGAGGAAAAATTGAACAAGTATGTCAGAGGTATATATAACATATTTCTCTAAAGGAACAACCTATTCAGCTCTCAATAAGTCGGGATCCCTCTTCCACCTCTTCAATAAATAAGTGCCAATGCACAATTTTATGAAAAAATGAAAATATGAAAATACGAAAATTTTGAAAAAATGAATAAGGCGAAAGAATAGAAAGTCGTCATGTGCAGAGAGGTGTTGCAAATAACTTCGTCGGGGCACTGACCAAGCTCGATGGCAGCGGAACGATGCTTGTGTTCCTGCGTGACTCCGTCGGGGTACTGTCCAGGCCTACTGGCAGCAGAGCAACACCAAAGATGAAACTTAAACTCTGACAATCATATTACTTGTGCACCAATATACCCCTCATCCCCAATAGAAACAACTAAGTTGACTTGGCTTGGAATGTGTGTTGAACGATCAAGAACATGGCAGGTGCTACATCTTTCACTCAAGCTAGTGTGGAAACCACGATGATCTAAGAATCAAACAATACTTCCGTAGGAGTTAGAATTTCTTTTCACGAAACAAGGTCCATTCAAAGAGATGGAGTTCTACTAGTGTGTCGCCAATGTTGTAGTGGATACAACCATCCTCCAAAATTTTACCTTAGCTTCGTTTTGGAGTCTCCCTACCAACCATCATTAGCAGCATGTCTTGCACTGCCCACATACATATGATTTCAATTGAGTTTCTTGGCTTATCAGCTTGTGTACTTATTTTCCTTTCACCTGCACGCTGACATCCCGTGACTTGGTCTTCAACTAGCTCTTGTGCCCACTTGGAAAATTGCACAGAACTAGAGGGAAACTAGCTTTTCTCTCCAGAATTGTGGAAATTATCCAGGCAGCCAGCTGCTCTCCAAAAATGCGTAGAGCATGCAAGTTGCCTTCCCCCTGAAAATTGTGCAGAGCAACCCATCACTAGGCTTGCTCTCAGAATTTGCACAGTTATGGCTGGCATCCTTGGCTTCAGTCCAAAAATTGCGCAAAGCTTAAGGGGCAACCAAAGCCACTCAGCCCAAAAAATGCGTAGAAGTCATCCAGAGGCTTGTAGTCCGTAGCATGTGCTCCCAAGTTTACCGGTTCCCTACAAGACTAAGCAATCTGATTTCGCATGCATGGGCACTTTTTCCTGGAAAAGAAAAAAAGCAAAAAACATCCCTAGATTTTAGGGATATATTTTTAGCATCTGGAGATTACATGCAAAAGTCACTTTAGAAATCTCCTGCCAAGTGTCATTTTTTCCTAGATTTGTGACATAGACGTCGTAAGCCTCGATCTTGTCAAAATTATTTATTCGACACTTCATAGCCCATTCTTCACTTTGCTCTTGGAGTTATGGCATCCCCAACGCATCTAGGAACATTTGGCACTTTCAACTAATATTTTTCCAAGTATCACAGGCGTTCGGCAGTGTAGGTACAATGGCTTCCAAGAGAGCGACTAGAGATGTAGTCGAGCAAGTTTCTATGAGCTTGCCCATCTATGAAGACACTAAGTTGTTCATAAACAAAGAGATCAAGATCAAATGGTAGGACATCAATGACATCTTTTCAAGCACCTTCAAGGAAAATCTGGAGGACCGTAGTGTCTATGTAAACATACACAAATATGGCTTGTACTGGGTTGCATGCAGGTATTGCACATTTCCATGTGCAGACATGATCCACTAGATTGTCTCACATACTAATCCAGAGACAATGGTGTTGAGCAGTGTCAGTGGAACAGAACTTGCTACCTTCAGGGCACAAGACTTTTAGGAGATGTATCACTTACAACAGTGGGTGGTCACAATGGATGCACCCTTCACTTGGCCCAACAATAGTGAAAACTCAAGAGATATCTTGAAGAGTTAGGTGAAAGAGCCATTCAAGTTCAGGACAACACCCAACCAAGTTTACAAGACAGGGATACTGTGGAAGGCTTATCAGCTCTTGGTCATCTTTGCATGCCGCTTATACGGCCAAGACAAAACAGAAACATTCCTGCAAAGTTGGGTGATTGTGTTGGATCAGTTGACGAATGAAAGAAGAGCTTTCAATTGGTCTAACATGTTGGCTCTCCATCTGAAGGGGCAAGTAACAGAAGCTCGGCATTTGCCCAAGGGTCAGCAAGAAAATCTCTTCATTTCCGCTTACATACTTGATGCAATCTGCGGCCGTCAACAGTTCCCTGGCTTGGGTTGGGCATGGACACCTTTAGAAACCTTTGTGCACATCTATTGCAAGTTGTTCTCTGAGTGTAGATTCTGTGGAGTTATAATATAGCGATCAGACCATTTCGTCACCCCAGTGTACAGGATTATCTTTGAGCAGGGTCTGCCTTTCATGTCACAGGGAGCAATGGAGGCGTTGGTTAACATAGCAGATTAGTATGCCTCACCCCTTGGCACCTTCATCCGGATGTATAGCACGAAAAAGGCTCCGCATGTGTTACCGAAGTTTGCCATGGACAAGTTGGTCATGCAAGAGGTTGCATACCACATCTCGACAGGGTTGTCAGCAAGACTGCAAAGGAAGAAGAAGGCACCTTGGCACGCTTTACCTTTGCGGATCAGGGTGTATGAGATCTAGAATCTCAAGCATGTTGAGGCCCAAACAAAGGAATTCAAGAGGTTCACCTTCAACACCAGAATTTTCAATTCATATGGCCTGCATTGCTTAGTGGAAGACCATTGTATGACAGTGTATCATCCTTGGATCCACGGGGTGTGTCTTTGGCCTAAGGAACACCCATGGAGATACTGTTATAACTTCTCAAGGCTAAATGTACTAGCAGGATGGTTGTAGAGTGGTTAGCAACGCAGAAGGCAGTAGCATCTCAAAGAGTAGAAACATTAGCAGCAGCAGACCTGTGCATGACAGCGGCAAAAGGAAGGTTGTCGACAGCGCAAAGGCGGAGCAAAGGAGTAAGTTCAAAGCAGGTCCACTTGTATTAAGAGTAGCTTTGGAGATTGAGGCAAAGAGGCGACAGCGCGACAGAAGGATTGCGCAAAGATAGAGGGAGAAGCAGAAGTTGGAGGCAAAAAAGGAGTTGCAAGAGTTGAAGCAACAATTAAAGGAAGAGCAAGAGTTGCACAGAAGAGAGAAGAAAGCTCAGCAGGAACAGGAACAGCAGGAGGCGCAGCATGTACACATTGATGAAACTGTGCCCATACAGGGTATTGATTCATCTAAACAGCTGGCAGATAGCAAACAGGGTGAGCAGTCACAGGAGCAAGACTTTACTCAAGAGATTGAACAAATGTTAGAGCAAATGGACACAGATGTGGTTCAGCGAGAGTACGATTAGGATATAGACATCATGCCCAAAGACCAAGAGGTCACTCCACCGGATTCACCAGATCCAGGGGCAGAGCAAGTCCCAAGCGATCAAGGAGACACTGAAATACTTGAGGACAATTAGGAAGCAAATGTGCACAACATGTCCTTCGCCAAGTCACAACACATAGTTGTGCAGTCGCGCAGAGTGCCCACTCTGGATGTCCATGTATCTCCTGTGTAGTTTGAAGAACGAGTGATCGTGTTTGATGTGCACAAACATCTAGCTGCATTGGCCGATGTTACAAAGGAATATGCCGAAGCCACCAGCTCAAGTGTTAGATTCTTGATAGCTGAGAACGAGCACATGACTAAGGAGTTACAAGTGGCCAAGCAGGGAAAAGAGCAAGCTACAACATCCGCCAGAGTAGAGTTGAAGAAAGTGATACTTAATGAAGTATCATCCCTCGAGACAGTCATATCGAAGTTGTACTTCAAGTTCATCACCATGCAAAAGTCAGTTTTCCATCTTAATGGTTGGCAGCAATGTTGTACTAGGAGAGTACACATCTTAACGGACACTTTGTTGTCGATCACACGCAGATATGGACAATGAGGTACAAGGGACCCCCATTGTACTTGCCAAAGATGATAAAGCCAAAGGCAGTGGAGCTGAAGGCACGCATCCAGAGTCAAATCTGGAACTATGAGGAACTCCCATAGCTCATCACCAACTTACAGGCTTCAAATGCACGAATGTTCACGAGCATGGATGTCATTGTGCGCACGCATGTGATCCCATCCATTGGCACACTCACCAAGGAAAAATCAATGAACCAAGTCCAACTGGAGTATGACATGTACTTTGAGCAGTTGATGCATGGCCACCAACACAGACTTGCAGATGAACGCAGGCACTATGCACCAATATGTCGTTGGTCCGACTACACTCAAGACCATGATGTGCATGCTATCTAACGAGTTGGACAGAGGTGCCAAATCAATGTACCCTGATGCAACAGAGGCAAGATTTCTCTTTCAAAAGGATGTTACCACGGAGTACGCGGACACCATAATAGACTACCAAACTAAGAATCAGTTCGCCACCATCGGTCATCAAGAGGATGTCGACAAGTTAGTCTTGCCACAGCTGTCTGAGTCTTAGTGATGCCTTGTATGGCTTACTCAAGCCCAACTTTGTCTCACATGGGTACATGTGCGAATTGTATTGTAAACATGTTGTAAAGTGAAAGACCAAGTGTCAATAGTAGAATGTAAATAGTCATGTGTAAGTTGAAGAGTCATGAAGGTAGGCTAGGAGTCACAAAGGGGAATGTCAAGGGTCACCCCACCATTTTCTATATATAGAACCTCATAACTCATTGTACATGCTTTTGGGAGCCAAGCTTCTGATAGGTATAACTTAGATAAAGCTTGGAGTGTACTGTAAAGAGCTTTGGCTTCTCCACAATGCAGAGCTAGTACATCTCTTTGGAGGAGCAGGCGACAATGACTGTAACATTCTGCTATCAAGGCTAATGGTTGTCATGGTTGTATGTATGATTGGATCTTTGACTCTTTTAATATAACAGAGCCATCATGTTTCATGCATATATTGTAATTGTAGTTTGGCAATCCTAGTTACTCTAATGATGTATGTAGTTGTAATTTACGCATGTATGTATGGACTGTTCCATATGTGTTTGTATGAATCTTATCAAAGCATGTTGTTGGTATAACTCATCACTTTGGATCGCCGGTTATCCTGCTTTCCATCTCATGATGTCTTTCAGCGCGTGTGTTTCTCTTTCGAGCTGCGTGTTATAACAGGCTTCTAAGGGGTGCACTTTTCTCCCCTTCATGTGTTAGAATCTTTCATGCACCTTCCTTGATTCGCTACAAGGTCACACCTTTGCTTCCAACAAGGAAATCTTACTTACCTTTGCGCGCAACCTGAGTCAAGTCGATATCGTACTACCCACTGCTGGGACTCCTCCAAACGGTCTAAAGTCTAGTTGGGACTTCTTACCAAGGAAATCCCATGACATGTTGGCGGGTCCAACACCATCAACAAGTATCTTTTGCATCCTTGAACACAGGGCCCATACAAAGACACCTGTGTGCGCTACAATTTTAACATATATTGCATCATCCATCTCCATTTTCCTCATCTTCTACATTATTAAAAGCACTTCTAATGGTTTCTTTATAGTGATTAATACCCATATAATCAAAGACATACAATTTGATAATTGTAAAACCTTAGCATCACCATTCCATTGAGTCATTGCTTAAAATTATTTATTCTATGTTCCATCCTTGAAAATCATTTGAAGGATGAAGCATCTCCCAATGAATGTAGCAAACAAAAAATGTTAGACTAGATTTTTCCTCAACAATTCTCTTCAAAGTAATGTAAAATGTTGTAAACCTCTCACTAGCAAGGCCCTAATATATCTTGCTTGGAGCTATATGCTTGAATTGATAACGAATCTGATGCAAGGCATTTGCTTTTGGCCAAAACCCATTGAATCTACATATGATAGCCCTTGAATTAAGGGAATAAAAGAGATGGTTTACCTCTTGGGTTTTAATATCCAAAGATGGCATATCATCCACCTTGTCCACAATGTACAGCCCTAAGATGGAGGATAGTCGTTCCATATGAACTTGCCCCTTTCCATGCATTGCATCTTTATAGGATACAAAACTTGCGGGGTTCCTTGATCCTGTGGTGCCCCCACACAGCCTCAAATTCAAAATTATGGAGGAGTTTCATGAAATACATTAGTTTTGCAATTGAGATAGGTCTTGAAATTGTTTACCTTCATAGAGAAGACATTACACATTTGCAAGAACGCAACATGTTCTCTACCATCTACTTCAGTGTTTCCACCGAGTCTATACCCTTGACCTAAAAAAGGAGAGACTTCCTATTTAGGGTTTTTATAAAGATCTAATAATCCTCCTGATCTGGACCTTCCTTTCCTCCCTCCGTGGAAAATCGTTGCAAAATATGCCATACGGAAAACTAGAGAGGTTATATGAGCATAGATCTAGGCTAACAACTCAGAGGGGCCTCAGACATGGGGTTGTGTCTACCTATCTTGCTTCAATAGCGTATGTGAGTTCAAGATTTGTGATTATCAGAGTGTATGGGGTACCCAACCAGCCTAAGTACTCAACCATCCAATCCCTACCAAAATTAAAAGAGCCCTTCATGTTTTTGTCTGAGTGAAAGAGAGACCCACGCAATTCACCAATGGTCATTTTCTCCAACCCTGTTTCCTTGCCTATTGAGAGCACAAAGAAATTGTAAGGGCAAAAGGAGATTGACAATTGAGCATCTCCCCAAGACGCCACAAGCAACTACCCTCCTTTGCCATGAGTAGATCTAAGCACAGTATCATAGGATCTATCACGTATCACAAAGGAGTAGCCCAAATCCACCCTTGTCTAAAACTTCAAGGAGCTCCATCTCTGCACTCTTATTATTCAAATTCCACTCTGTTTGATATGTATTTTAGTAGATTATTGTCATCAAATTTAGTAATTTTAAAATTTTATCATTAATCGTGATGTCTTGAATTACAAGCCCAACGGGCTTACTCACCAGTGCTGCTAAGCATTTAACTATTTCCATATTGGCAAGTGCTCAATTCAAACCCCTTGAGTAAGACATAATAGTCTATGCAAACATATTTACTAGAAATACCATCCAAGAATGTGGCGAAATATCCTTTAAATTTCCTCACAAAATTGGGCAAAAAACAGGAAAAAAACTAATTACAAGTTGGAATATATAATTTATATATTTATATATTTTGCAATGCTCAATTCAAACCCCTTGAGTAAGACATAATAGTCTATGCAAACATATTTACTAGAAATACCATCCAAGAATGTGGAGAAATATCCCTTAAATTTCCTCACAAAATTGGGCAAAAAACAGGAAAAAACTAATTAAAAGTTGGTATATATATATATATCAGGCAGGGAAATCAATGGCTCTATTTCAGTCTACTTCTCAAATCCCCTGGTGGCCTCTAGAACAACCACTTCTCTATAATTATCATATAATTAATTTAGATATTCCTTTGCACTGTTTGAGAAAAACAGCATGACAATTAGATAACTAGCTGTATAAATCTAGCCAAAATAAACCTTGCTACTTCACCAAAAGTTACAACACAAATGTGGGACTTAAGAAAAACGTTGTGATGTGGTTTGTGTCAACCAGAAATAGCACAAGCTTAACAAACTCAAAACTAGAGCTGTTTCCAGGGACAAATGAAATATGAAACACATCATTCTCTATGATCAATAAACAAGGAACACCACACTTATTCATTGATAAACTGGCTCAAATCACATATTTTCCCTAAACAAAACCCTGCTGCTCCTACCATCCTGTCCCTGCTGCTCCCACTACCTCCCCCTTTTGCCCAGTGAACTTAATATCTTCCTATCTATAATGCATCCAAAACAAGGGAGGAAAAGCCTAACAATTATACTTGAGTACCCTTCTCGAAGTACATCCTTGTTAAGCATTAAAATGTTTAAACAGGGAGAAAAACCTTGTAATGTGACTTGTGTTCACAAGAAATAGCACAGATGAACACAGCTCAAAACTAGAGTTGTTTCCAGTGACGGAAGTGAAACAAATCAATATCTTTGTATTTATAATCTATCCAGAACAAGGCAGGAAAAGCCTTACAATTCTTCTTGAGTACCCTTCTCATAGTACAGCCCAGCCCGCCAATTCTTATTTAACCTACCTTTATTGTAATCGTGAGCTTATTGGGTCAACTTATAACCCATTCAGACACAAGAGTTCGAATATAAATACAATTTATGTACTTATTTCCCAAAGTGTGCCTACGTATTTTCTGCTCAATAGACATCAAAGATCATGACCTCGTACCAGATAACATGCATGCTACTGCACATATCAACATTTGTGGTAAACATCCAAGTCTTGCCACCACATAAAATCCTCATGACCAGCATACCCTTGCATTGCATGGACTAAGGGCTAGAGTGTACAACTTGTGATTTTAATAGAGCACTAGAGCAGAGACCACCCGATAACCAATCCTCAAGTAACATAATGCTTGTTGATATTCACATTTGTTGGTAGTTTAATGTTTTAATTGTATATATTTCCATATATTGGCATGGCATAACTTAACAAGCTTTCTGGAGGAATTGGCATATACAAAAGACCTGCCACAGAAACGAAGCAATAATAAATAACCAATGTATAATCCATGAAACATTAAAAAAAATGCTTTATGCAAGACTGAGATACATACCTAGTCCAGATGTTGTTGGCATAGAAACAATATTACCAATCCGTTGGTAAAATTATGCTAGTTGGCATTTGTGGCTTCCCTGTATGGTAATGAGGGTTGTCATGGTTGGAATTCGTAACCCTTTTGCCAAATTTGCCAGTCAATCTCTTCCAAAAATTGCAAGCAGTGGAAGTCAAATTCTACAGGCTCCAAATTTGAAAATCTGAAAATGAAAAACACCAATAGAGATGATTAATACAATCATTATTTTTATAAGCTAAGCTGCATTTCAAAGATGAATAAAGAAAGACTCGAAAAGAACATATAAAGATTGAAAATTTGGCCGTCCTTGTAAAAGATTGCACCCTATTTTGGATCAATCCATTAGTCTAGAATGAATGTGTTTTACCAATTAAGGTACAAATGCCTGCCTACTTGCATGTCCTAAAAAATTATTAAACCTCAACAAAAACAAGTTATACATTGTGAAACTCAGTACATGTGGCCAAGATGAATATACCAATAATGCTTCCTAAACTAGTGCTGTGCTCACCTGAAGAACACTGAGGTGAAACAAATCCATATTCACAAGGGTTGGTGTGACAGACATAAGCTTAATGATCTATTGCTTTCATAGCAAGCAGTACAAGATGAAGCAGTTCATCTATATCATGAAAGCTAAAATCAATGACTCTTTTCAAAGCGGATATTTCCTCTGCTCCATATTTGGAAACCTTGACAGCAGCAAAAGCACTATTTGCTTTGGAAAAAGCCTCTAAAGCTGAATTAACATCCGATGTCTGCAATTCAACAACAACTTCTGTTTAGCTACTGGTGAAAATTTCAATGAAGAAAAATCCTTCAATTTTATACAAAGCCATCTGTACAAAATGATATGAAATTACAACTTACAAGCACATCAATAAGAGAGTTCACAAAATCAGTACAGAACAAAGTAGATGCTCAAACTTCTATCACATTAGGCCTTATTTAAAAACTTGCATTTCATAAATAAAGATTGCCCAAATGTGTTCTTCCACTTACATGTTGCAATATGCGGTTAATAAGTTGATGGCTTCGAGCAACAGTCACATGATTGCCAGATGATTGTAGAGATCCAACTCCCTTTACTGGATTTATGGAAGGGTCCTTCTCCATCAGGGCATGGTTATTCAGGTTGTCCACATCTGATGCTGATGAAGAAGGGGACTCACCTGCGCACAGAAAACTATTAAACGATTGATACATGTACTAACATGAAATTATAGTAGCATCTCTCATCCATGAACACATGGACCCACATGTGTTTGTGTGAGTATGGTGGTGCATTATCACATTAAAATTCACTATCACCATAAAGCTTAAGCTTCAACCCATCCTAAATAGCAAGCAGTATACCAACCTCAAGAAAACATTTTTTTTTAAACTATGGTGAATCAATAACCCATTGAAGTAATCTAGGAAAAGGCCCAAGGTCAAACCTAGTGGATGCCACTATTGCACCAAGAGTATATCCAACAGCCGTAAGCCAGATATACTAGGAATTTATGACTTAGCAAGAGCTGAAACTCCACAACGGTGGGGAAGCTTACTCCTTGAGCCTTATCACAATGGGCCAAAGATGTCCCCCCATAGAATTTGAAACCAGATGGAAGGAATAACGTCCCATTATGTCAACCACTTGGTCTTCCCACAAGGAGACTTCAAAAAGACAATTAGTAACATCACCCAAACACTAGGCAGGAAACATCAACCCTTCACAGATTCAATGGGGACATGGTTGGGATCTATAATGTCCCCTTGAAACTGCTTGCTCATCCCAGTATTACCCACGTAGCCAGACAAATTAAAACGAGTCTAATAGCTTCAAGATTTTGAACAGGTTAAATTAAAAAGACTTTCAAATTTTGATCTCTAATTTTTCCCAAAATCATATTTCCATTTAGATGCCCGTGACTTGGGGGATATATGGCTACAGTCACATGATCTGCTGCAAAGCAACAATAACTACTAGGATGATGAACTTCACATTAGCACTAGTAGTATCAAATTGTACTTAAGCTGTCATTTGCACATTTAAATTTAGCGTAGTCTAAAGAGCCCACAAATTAGCTAGGAAAATAATGGAAATTCCAGCAAGATTATGACAAAATCCAGCAGAAATTTTTTAAAATCTGAGTTATAGCTTTCAAACTTCAGGATTTTGGGTGCCCCAGGGGTTCTTGATGGTGCTGAATCCATTTCCACCATCAAAAAAATGATTCAAACACTCCAGCATTCTGATTTTTTCGAAACCCAGAAATAAAGATTACAAAAAAACCATTACCAGATTCTGGCAAGAAATCCGTTGTCCGGGCAAATTTGTGGTCTCGGTAGACAGCACCTTTAAATTTAAGGTTCACAGTTGTTTTCAAGATAGAAACAACATCCAACTATCAAAAACCAACCCCCACATAAACGCTACTGGGCAAGAACTAATCGTCACCATTTTCACTCAATTTACAAACATATTTGATTAAGGATTTTAGGAACAAAAATATGTTCTGGACAGAAAGCACAAAACCAAAGATTTGACAAGTTGACATAAGAAAACTAGTGAAGGGTGCACATAATCATATTGGTTTAGCTTCAATGGTAAAGCCTTAAAATGCCTATCTGGAATCAGAGTTGGAGGTCATGTCAATCTTTGGGATTGGAATGGGATCACTTGGTTTTATAGAATGCATATGTGGACACCTAAAACCGAGCACATCAGATTGAGGAAATGGCCTCATTTGCCTTGTTACAGAATACGAATAGAGGTGAATGTACTGCTGGACAAGGCTACAAAGCAAAATTTGCTTCAGATAATCATAAGCCTACATGGTGGTAGAGTAAGATCTGTAAGAATAAAGCCCTGAAAAAGACAAGAATTTTAGAACACCCTGACATGGATGTTTTGCAGGAGAGTGGGCAGGGCTCAGGGATCTGTAAGCCATGTAGAATGGAGGCAATATGATAAGACATAATCAAATATTTTCCTGATTAGTCAGTTGAGAATATGGAAGGCTAGAAAATCCCAAATATTTGACAAGTGTTTATGGTCTATTACTTTTCATAAAACTCAGCAACGAATATGTGAACTATGCTAAGGAAAGAGCTGAAAACTGAACTTTAACTTCAATCCACAAATATACTAAGTTTACTAACTAGCATGCAGCAGAAGATAAGGAACAAATGAAGACAAACACACCATAAAAAAACTCAACACAACAAATTTACCAAAGAAACCCCAACTGGGGAAAACCTGCAAGCTTGGTGGCTTCTATTTGGCTGCTTCAGCAAAAATATTGTTCAAAAAAATATTACAATGAAGGGAAAACTTGCCTTTGGCTCTACAAATTCCTCAACACGCGGATACACCCTCTCTCAGCCTTGTGGCCCAATCAACCTGCGCACTGTACGTACATCCTGAATGCAGCTTCTTTTGCACCCCAAATACAGTCTGGCTGAAGTATATTAGGTGTTGGATAAGGTCTGAAGCTTGTGTGCCTCTCTTTCCCCCTTAATCTGTGTTGATCTAAAGCCCTAGTTCACCGAAACCCTAGCGAAAAGTGTTCTCTTCTTGCCGCCTTTGCCACCAAGTCTCTAGTGCATGAATGGACCAAGTGAACGTTCTTTTCCCTCTTAGATATTGACCTGGGCCCACCACTGCCATGAAGGGATGAGATTATATCTCCCCAGACAGTTGAGATCGCTTTAATTGTTGACTATAAGAGAATTTAAATTTATTTTCCTAAGTCAAGAAATAATAATAAAAAAGGTTTAACTGCGCCTTGGTCCCAGTTGTGGGTCCCTGTACCAAATTTAGTGTGCTTGCTAAATTCAAGTGAACCCTTCCTCCTCTAACTCCATTTAACACTCCCTCTTAGAGAGGAAGGTGGTTTGAACTACACCCAGATTGTCCCTTAAATAGACAAAGCTCAGTCTAGGCAAAGCCTTGGTCAATATGCCCATTGTATGCTTTGCTCTCGGATACGGTGGTAGGGGATCTCAATGCGCTTGGAGCAGTCATGGAACACTGGATTGTCAAAGAGTTTAATGCATCTCCCAATGTCACAGTGTATGACAGTAGGCTCCAACCTCTGACTTAAAATCCCAACACGCAGCTTCCTCAACCAAATGGCCTCACAAGCTACCAAACCAACAAACATATATTCAACTTTGGCTGAGCTCAGTGCCACTGATCTCTGCTCGCTATTGAACCAGAAAACAATTACTGGCCCAACACTAAAGGTGCAACCTGAACTACTCTTCATGTCTGTGGAACTTCCTACCCAATATGTATCTATGAAGCCTTCCAGCTTCACCCCATCCATCTTTTGTACAACAACCCATAATCTATTGTGCCTATGAGGCACCTGCATATATGTTTAGCAGCAACCCAGTGCACTCTAGTAGGTTCAACCATGAACTAACTCAATTGGTTCACTACATAGCAAATGCCAGTCGCACGTTCACAAGATACATCAGTGGCCTAATCAATTGTTTGTAAAGTGTGGCATCAACTTGATCTACTTTGCTAGCATCTACCTTAATCTAGTTTGTCACCATGGGCGTGGCCATGGGCCTGTTACCCACCATTTTGTGGGTGATATCCCTAGAAGAATTTTTTTCTCCAAGTGATCCTCATGCAGCAGCCCCTTGTAGCCACCAACTAGCTCTTTGTGTCATTTCTCCACCACCTGAGCCAACGATGTGGTCCCTCACCCATCTGTCATGATCGTATGTTTGAAGGTGGGCCTCCCAAACCTAAAGGTATGCCTTGTCATTTGGTAATTGAGTGTTGTAGTTTACTTATGATGGAAACTTTTGGGCATGGATTAATGGGAGGATTCGGAAGAAAGAGTGGGCTAGGTATGTGCTCTTGTCCCCTAGAACTCTTTTGGATGTTACCCTTGGATCCTAGTCCCCTGGGATCTCTTTTATTCACCTTTGGGTTTTAGGGATGGTACTACATGGGAAACCCTAATTTTGGTTGTGTGGTCCCGCTCCCTCATCCACATATATCACTCCCCTTCTGTTGATTATAACCCCATTCATCATTTCTCCCACCTAAGCCCACATCCCTCCACTAGGTCCACATATGCTTAGCCTCCCCTTCCCCTTGCCCACACCTTGGGTCGAGCTTGAAACGATGCCACAGAGGTTGATGCAGTTGTAAGGAAAAAGTAAATGTACCACAAAATCCAAAAGATGGTCGAGACAAACACATTTAGCACATGGGCAAAATCCAATGCATCTCTACCCCATTCCCATGGCCATCACCCTAGTTCCTATAGGCCCTAGATGAGCCTCCTTTATCATTCAGGAACCCATGATTGTCCCAACCCCTAGTGGGCAATGTACCGCCCTACCTTAAAGGGGTTATCCACTACTATATCTTACACATCATGCTCTTATCCCTTGACCCCCAAGCAGCTAATCAAAGAAAAATCATAAAGGCAAAAGGCATGTGAAGATGGGTGGAAAAACCCAAGCCAGGGTAACTCAAGTACCACGATTTCTCCCTCTTATACATTATATACCAAGTGTTGGCTTCCCTTTGATAACTACCCTTGTACCCCGACATGTGGCCCAAGATTGCCCCTTTTCATTCCCTATTTCGTTCCTCTATTTTTCACATGCCACCACCATTTGAAGGTTGTACTTTGGACATATTGTCCCCTTTAAAAGTAGAAACCACCTAATAGGGTACTTGGTTAACCCCCCTTGGAGCTTGGAGACATTAGCACATGCCAAAGCCCACTATGGAAGGGCATGCCATTATGCAGTGCCTACCTCTTGTCCATGGTTTATAATCTCTTTAACTCAATTTCTTTAAAAAACTTGTTGTACTGGAAGGCAAGGGGACGCATTGAATCTTATGCAGGATTGCGGATGGTCTCCATTTTGGGTTTGGTCTCCCTATACGGGGTCCCAACCCTCCAGAGGGCTACATTGGTACATGTAGGGTGTGTGTAGAGGGCCATGGGCCTCCATAGCAGTAGACAACATTCCATGGATCCCCAGAGATGTTCAAAAATTGCTCAAGATTCGCCTATTGGACAAGGAAGATGCACCTGGTTCACCATGCCTAGCCAGCCCCACAGTTGTATCATGCACTTGGCAGATGACTCAAGAGTCAGGACCTATATGATGGTGTGACATCACTTATACCATCATCCAAGCTCGTTCAGATAGTCTACAGACACCTTGTTGAAATTTGGTACCGAAGGACAGGTGGTTCCCTAAGGCTTTGATCTTTGGCCTAGGGAAAAGTGTCCAAAAGAATTTAATTTTTCTCCTAAAGTGACTTTATAATTTTTATAAAGTCAAATCTAATTTAAAAGTGACTTTAAGTGATAAAGTTACTAAAGTCTAATTTTAAAGTGACATTAAAAAGGAAAAGTGACTTTAGTAACTTTAAATAGGTTAGATTTAAATGAGCATTTGATCTCGGCCCTAGATCTCAATCTATTTCAGCCATTGGATTTAGGGATTCCCCAAAAGTCACTTAGGGTTAGATTAAAGGAGGCAAAGGAGGAAAAAGGTCATTCATTCTTTCATGAACAGATTGAGAGAAGGAGAGCAAGAGAGCAAGGGAGATTTCTGGACAGGGAGGAAAAGGAGGCAGCAGCTTGGCACATTCCAAGGCAGCATTTCAGCAAGTCCGTACAGCTGAGTGAGCACACAGTGAAAGGCAGATATTGGGCATGATTTTCTAGAAATCCATACAGTAAGTGCACAGAAATCGAGGAGCAGAAATCCGTCCAAGTGGTTGTACCTTGGCACGCATTTCTAGGCAAATCCGTACAATTGTGCTGCTGTTTTTTCTGCACACAAATCGAGGAAAACCGTACAGTAGCATTTATGGCAGCTTGCACGCTTTTCTAGGCAGTCCATACAGCAGCATCTAAGGCTGAAATTTCTGCACAAAAATCTAGGAGGCCTACAGCATTTATTGTTGTTCTGTTTTGCTGTTTGCAAGTTTTTTCAGTTTTTTTCAGTTTGCTATGAGGCACGGAAAACAAGATAAGTTGTAAAAGTTTGCTTGCTGATTTTTTTGCTGAATATTTCTCTCACTGTAAAAAGCATTTTCCAGAAATAAGGAGGAGCTTTCGAACTGGTTTTCCCCAAGAGTTGTATGGGGTTTTTCCAGGGTCACCTTGACCAAAAATTACTGTGTTTAAATGTGTTGAATGGCTTTTTGTATGTGCTGATTTTTATTTCTGCATTTTCCAGCATTCTGTAATATTTCCAAAATTTGCGTTTTCAGCAAAATTTATTTTCCAGTGGTTGAATGTATGGATATGGGAAAGGGCATTTAACTATTTTGGAGAAATAAGGTGAAACTGAAAAGCGAGGTGGGAAATGAGAAATTTGTATACATCTTTGATCTGTTTGGAGACCCATGAGGACCCTTGTGTGCCCCCACACCCATTGGGAGCACCACAAGTTTATTATTTGGAGAACAAGGGGCCAACCCCTTGTCCACTGCTTTTGAGAGTACCATTTCACATTATGGCTATTGGACTTCATCAAGCCTCCTCTAGGGCCCAACGACATGTATTATTGATCATTTGACCTCTTGAGAGGCTTATTCTTTTGTTTATGAGCTAGTTTGGTGGGCTTGTCACCAAAAGTTAGTTCTCTTTGACATTATTTTATTTTAGGGGCTAATTAGGCCTAATTAGCTAAATCGAACTCATTAGAAGTGTATAAATACAAGTGATGTGACTTCATTTTAGCATCACCACTTGAATTGGACTTGTATCTCTTTAGAGAGCTTCACTATCCTTCTTGGAGGACAAATTTTTGGAGCATGGAATGAATTTTGATGTTTGGATCATTTTCTTTTGTCTTGGAGCTTCTTGGTTGACAAAGTTTTGATGGTTGGATATACTCTTAATGTAAGTGCAATTTATCCCTTTTCTCCCTATTTAAAAGGGAGATCTTGTTGACTTACTTAGATTTAGATTTCTTACTAACCCATATATTGCATCTTGCTAATCATTGCATCCTAATTTCATCTTTTAACTTGCATCTTCTAGTTAGTTGCTTGATCTAATTACATTGGAATATTTATTGTCTTGTTTCACTTGTTGTTGATGATCTAAGTGGTTTTTCTATTTCATTGCAATCTCATCTAACAACTTGTTTGTGTTTACATCATATAATTTTCACTTGTTGCATTGTCTAAACTTAAGTGAAGAACATCTTTGATAAACACACCTAAAGGCATTGTGGCATTTTCCTCTAATGCATCTAATTATCTTTTGTTTCATTAAATATTTATTATTGCTTCATTAGTTATCGTCATAAGCTAGAAATCTTGTGCTTAAAGTATCTACCTCATTATATTGGCATTTTATTTCCTTTTTGAAGCATCTTAGTAGCATTATATCTCATTGAAACATTGTCATCTTCATTTGCATCTTAAACTTAGATTTGCATCCTAAAATCTACATCCAAGCATGAGCTTGGTTGAATAGAAAGTTAGGACCACCTTCTCCACCATTCAATTTAAGAGCTAGACCCTTACTCAACATTTAAATCAAGTGAACTTGCAGTTCTCTTGTGGGTAATCCCTTGTAGGAACAAAGGCACTTGATTCGTTAGAAGTCCTAGGTAGGTATCATTAATGCGGCCTTAGCCTCCTTCCCCGGCACTTCTTTCTACAACCTTGTTTAAGACTAGTTTCTGACAATTGAGAAGGAAATCACCTTAGATTAGGCATCTTAATTATAATTAACCAAGATGCTTGCATCTTACATAGATATATCTTGCATTTCATTCATCTCTTTTCAGCATATTGTTAATTGTGAGCATTTTACTTGCAATATGTCATTATTGCTCTTGTACTTGTAATTTAATTTCCTTGCTCATTCTCCTTTGATATTGTCATATTTTATTTGAGCACCTCTTTAAAGTGAAGCATGTCCTTCTCCATCAATTGGTTGAAATATTCCTTGTTCCCATTCATATGGTTGGAAGCTCCACTATCAATGTACCATATGTTGTTGAAAGAATTTGGAGCCTACCATATGTTGCATGTCCTTCTCCATCAATTGGTTGAAATATTCCTTGTTCCCATTCATATGGTTGGAAGCTCCACTATCAATGTACCATATGTTGTTGGCTATTGAGCTTGCCATGCAAGATATAAGTGAGAATTTCTCAAACACTGAAATGAACTCTTCCACCTCTGTCGAAGTTGCCACTTGGTCCTTCTTGGACTCCTTCTTCCTCTAAGGACACTTGGCCGCATAGTGTCTGAACTGATGGCACTGGAAGCATTTTGTCTTGTTGAGATCCTTCTTTTATTTCTTTCCTTTAGAGTTGGACTCAGCCTCTCCTGCGCTCTTCTTGCCTTTGGCCTTGCCCCCTTTGCTAGCTAGGGCAAAGTTCTCATCCTCATACTTAACATGAGCTCCAGATGTAGCCCGCCTCTGAATCTCCTCTTGAACATAGTCACCCCACAACTGCTCCTAGTCTGAAAGCTTTTCTCTGCCACTCACTATGTCCTAGAAGTTATCCCACAATTTGTGAAGCCCTAATAGTGCAAGACTCGCCATACCTGCTTCAGGTACTATCTCCCCCACACTAGCCAACTTGTCCTTCACCTAGGTGAATTTGGTGAGATAAAAGAGTATGGGCTCAAACTTGCCCATACGTATATTTCTGAGTTTGTCCTTCAACACAAGTTTTCTAACCTTACTTGAGCCCCAGTATAAGTTCAAAATGGTTGTCCACATTTCTTTGCCAGTCTTCTTGCAGGAAAGATGTGGTACTATGGTCTTTGACTCCTTCAAGAATAATCCTACTTGCTCTAGCATCATTCTTGTTATGTTGAGCCAACTGGAAGGGGTTACTTGGTGTGGTTGGTGGGTTCTCCACAAACTCCTTCACACCTTGCTCCTCAAGCACCACAATAATCCTCTCCTTCCATGAGCAAAAATTTGTTGCTCCCTCCAAACTGTGCTTTGGTCTCAAACCATAGTAAGACATTTTGTTGGTTGAATTCTTCAGAAACCCTAGTACACTAGTCTAGCTGGAAAATCTACACTTTGTGGATCAAAACCCTAGGTCGCACTACTAGAAACCCTAGTGCAACACTTCAGTTGTACTACGTCTCTCCTTTGTTCCTTAAACTTGTTCCCAAGGTCAAAACAAGGGTGTAGGTCTTCACTTAGAGACATTGCTCTGATACTATGTTAGTTTTCTTGAAACTCGGCAACTAATCTATGAACTATGCTAAAAAAGTGCTAAAAACTGAACTTTAACTTCAATCTACAAATTAACTGAGCTTACTAACTAGCATGCTGCGAAAGATAAAGAACAAATGAAGACAAACACACCATAAAAACTGAACACAACAAATTTACCCAAGAAACCCCAACTGGGGTAACCTGTAAGCTTGGTGGCTTCTATTAGGTTGCTTCAGCAAAAATATTGATCAAAAAAAATTACAAATTACAATGAAGGGAAAACTTCCCTTTGGCTCTGATTCCTCAACACGCTGATACACCTCCTCTCAGCCTCACGGCCCAATCAACCTACATTATACGAATCTGTGCAGCTTCCTATGGCCTGAACACAGCCTCTTTCACGCCCTGAATACAGCTTGGCTGAAATATATTGGGTGTTGGATAAGAGCTGAAGCTTGTGTGCCTCTCTTTCTCCCTTAATCTGTGTGGGTTTGGAGCCCTAGTTCATTGAAACCCTAGCCAAAAGTGTTTTCTTCTTGCTTCCCACCACGTCTCTAGTACATGAATGAACCAAGTGAACGCCTTTTTCCCTCTTAGAGAGAGCCCTGGGCCCACCACTGCCTTGAAGGGCTGAGATTAAATCTCCTTGGATGGTTGAGATCGCTCTAGTTGTTGACTATAGGAAAATTTAAATTTTCCTAAGTCAAAGAATAATTAAAAAATATATAACTGCGCCTTGGTCCCACTTGTGGATCCGTCTGCCAAATTTAGTGCACCTGCTAAATTTGGCTGAACCCTTCCCTCCTCTAATAACTCCATTTAACATGTTCAAGTGAGATCTATGAGGCCAAGCTGTAGAATCCTTCATAAACAAGGAGAATCTAGGGTTGTGGGTAAGCTGAAAATTGGCAAGTCCCAAGCTTCGGGCTTCTTTGATAGACGTAAATTTTTTGATCATTTAAGATGGATCTAAGTTGGTTATAGTTTCACTTAACTCAGTAGAACTCAGAACTCAAAATTTATACTGATATGGATATGAAAATATCAAGATAAATATATTTGCATTCATATTTCTATTTGTCTATATCTGGTGTCTCTCTTTATATTTCCCTACACAACAGATTTTATATTAACTATACAAATCAAATCTCTCTTTCATATATATAAAGATTTTTCTTTTAGTATTATTAAGTTTTTTTAACCAAACACATGATAATGTAAGCATTACCCATGTGACAACATCTCTATCATACTGGACTGTAGGTCTACCACCTTTCAACACAATCAAATTCTCACTATATAAAGTTCAAAGGTGGTCTGCAAGCTGGTTCCAATAATTTAGCAGAGTTCAAGTTTTTGAGAGTTCAAGTCTCTGGAGGCTCCTCCTCAGTGATCAATTGGATGAAGGGGTCATCTTAATTGCATAATTTTACTCTCAGGCCAACTGATGATGATCTTAAAGAGATTACAGATTCCTTTGTTTATTCTTTCACCTATATTTCTAGGGAACTGAACATCTTAGCAGACCCCTATTGCTCGTGTAAGCTAATGTGGCTGTGGATTAGAGGGAGAGAGTCACTATCCCTTTCTATTAAATTTCTGATATTGCATCTTCTTGCTGTTCATTCCAGATCCTAGGTCTTTAGGGTTTGATGGGCAGTCTGTATGTTGGTTACAGAGTTCTGTAGCTCATATCTTTTGCTTAGATAAATGGGACATTTTCTTAGGAAGATCAGTGTTTAGTCTAAAGTAGCTAAGACATCCAATAATTATATGAACAGTATAAGGCCAAGTATGATGATTATAATAAGTGATTTTTATGGCAGATTAGATGGGGATATGAGAATGTATGGCATAAAAGGTTCAGTCCTTTTTCTCTGCATTTTTTTTGTTATGCGCTTGAAAGCACCTTAGGAGTGTAATTTATATTCTCCCTATGAATAGAGGTCATCTCTTTTCTTCGGAAAAAAACTCCCTAAAACCATGTTTCAATGAAATCTAACTTTAAACAAGATAACTTCAAAATCAAAAACTATAAAGACCAAGAAAAAAAATGTGCGAATGGTAATACCAAATAGGAAAAAGAAAATGCATGCAAGAGTATCTCGAAAGAGCTCTTTTATTCTCCTGATCATGTTTTCTACTATCATACCCAGTATGTTTGCATGGATTAAAGCATTTTTTGATTAGAACTAAAATGCTTATAAAGAACAAACTGCGATGAACATTAAAGCAGTATGTGAAAAAGCTTTAGCATATTATTTTTCAGCTATACCCAACAACTATGTGGACTTGTTTGTAAACCCATATATTGTCAAATTATTAAAACTATGCCAATTGACAGTTTCAGTAATAAATCAATGCATGTCATAACGGAATAAATTGAAATTTTACACTAATGTCTGCTTACCAAGTGGAATCATCTGCAAAGCTACTTGCAGCTCATGTTGATCTCTTTTTATGCCTACATTTTTAGCAAGTACCACACGCATACGTGCCACTGCCATGCATTTGTAAGCCAGAACAGCAGCTGCCAAATCATTGTTTTGTTGATATGCATTTCCACAAGACCTGTAAAGTCAAAAAGAATGCATCAGTTCTGTATGGACTTGGACACTAAATCCTCATATAGGAAGTATTATTAAAAGAACAACAGAATGTCCTTGAAACTCCAAAAGACATCCGAAATCCAATGACAGAAAGCTTTATTAATGTAACCATATAATCTACCATTCAAAGTTTAGAATGAGCCATAACGGTTCAATGATCTCAATGTTGATTTTAGAAGTTCGTTGAATACAACATTAGTCTCAAATTAATTTTATCGTCTCAATTCCCACAGTTGTACATCAATATTTCAACATTTTCTTAAGGCTGTAAGCAATAAGGATCAACACATTGATTATATATATATATATATATATCCTCCCATATCAGAAAACCAGAAAGGCGCCTCATTAAAATTTCTAACAAAAATTAGTAGAAGCATTAGTACAAATATAAGGGAGAGCACCAATAACAAAATTTCATCTTCAATAATGTGCCTACCTCAATTCTCCCACTCCTAGGTTTGACAAAAAAATTAGCTCAGTAGGCACTTTGTGCAATACAACGATTAGAATTGTCTGAGGATGTTGTCCCATCCTTCAAACATTTCAGAATCAGGTCGTGCTCCAATGTATTCTAAGTTCTAATAAAGAACTCTAGCACCTATATTCAATATTCTTCACCCTGACTTGAAACGATGTACCACAAGGCTGCCAGAGTCTATGCTAATCTCATTTTACTATTGTCATCAATGTTTGTATCAATGTAATATAAGGTGCCAGCATCTATGTTTCCTTTCTTTTGTTGATGTCTATTAAATATATGGTATAGGCCTCAAGGGGTAGCTTGACTGGATCAACACATTGATTATATATATATATCCACCCATATCAGAAAACCAGAAAGGCGCCTCATTAAAATTTCTAACAAAAATTAGTAGAAGCATTAGTACAAATATAAGGGAGAGCACCAATAACAAAATTTCATCTTCAATAATGTGCCTACCTCAATTCTCCCACTCCTAGGTTTGACAAAAAAATTAGCTCAGTAGGCACTTTGTGCAATACAACGATTAGAATTGTCTGAGGATGTTGTCCCATCCTTCAAACATTTCAGAATCAGGTCGTGCTCCAATGTATTCTAAGTTCTAATAAAGAACACTAGCACCTATATTCAATATTCTTCACCCTGACTTGAAACGATGTACCACAAGGCTGCCAGAGTCTATGCTAATCTCATTTTACTATTGTCATCAATGTTTGTATCAATGTAATATAAGGTGCCAGCATCTATGTTTCCTTTCTTTTGTTGATGTCTATTAAATATATGGTATAGGCCTCAAGGGGTAGCTTGACTGGAGGATGTTCTTGTGCTAAGTCCACAGAGGTCTCAGAATCAAATCTCATCAGGTCCTTCAAGGTTGACATGCAACTATGTCACGGGTGGGGGATGCCTTCACAAAGGCTGGCACCCCTATCCTTTGCTTAAGTGTGTGAGGTTGGGTTGAGATTATATCCTTGGAAACAAAAAAATTATATATGAAACATGGTTACATTGGAATCTGGATACAGTTAGCATTTCCAACTCCCAAGAGTCCTAACTCCCTCTATATACATTTTTTTACAGAATGGCCCCTACAGAAAATATGCTCATCTACATTAAGTTACCATGGTGACTGTTTTCTTATCAAGTATGCTCAAGGATATCAGCAGCAGCATAACAGCCCAGAACTTAATCCAAATTTACTGTCCTGAAAATCCTTGGTGAGATCTTAGTTGCCTACCAGATTTTGTGAATTATAATTTACATTTTGTATCAAGTGATGGCCAAGGACCTAAATGACTATTCTAATCAAATTAAGTGCCCATTGTGAATTCCTTAGTGCTGTCCATCAATTTCACGCTGTTATAAATTTATAATGTACATTCTCAGCCTATCCAAACATGACACAACAATCCCTCATAAACGCCATCATGCTGGCATCAGATTAGGTATATCAGAGGTTAGTCACATGCTATATTGTAGACTTAAAGCTTATGAAGAATCAATATCATCTGACTCTCAAGAGTGAGTGCTCTAATACAGACAACCAGTCACACCTACTAGATTTCACAGGTTCCAAAAGCAAATAAAGGGTCATTCCATCTTGTCCCATAGGCCAATACAAGCATCTTTGTAAACTCTCCACTATTTTTCTCACTCTAATGACATGCTATCTTGGAGCAATCTGCTATTGCAATCAATCAGTCATTGGGATTAGGCTACACCTAAGGTGTTTAGCTTGTGTATAAAAAAAAGTTCCAAGCGGCTGTCCCTGAATTTCTTCTGCTCAACATAACTGACGATGATTTGATACAGGTCTTTGAAGTCTATGAACCTAAACTGGGAATTCATTTTCAAATTCAACGAAAATCAAATTCAGAGAAAATATCCAGTGAAAATAATATGGCACAATTCATAACTAGGTTCAATTGAGAGAATTGGGCATATCACATCCATGGCAATTGAATTCAGAACCACGAATAGATTAGAAGTTCAAGTATCCTGATTAAAAATTTTATTATCCATTTTATCTCGAAACCCATATATAAGAAAATTGCATTTTAAATATTAGTGCAATGTATTTTAAATATTAGTGCAATGTATTTCAAATATCAAAGAATTTTGCATGTGATTCAGATTCATGGTGATAAAAATTGCAAAGTCTGGTGAATTTAATCACCAATGCTTGAGTTTCACAAATTTCAATTATTCCCCTATAAAATCATTGAAAACAGTGAGGTCTGAAGTAAGTTAACGTTATATTTATTAGTTGAGAAATTTAATCACCAATGCTTGATTTCACAAATTTCAATAGGAAAATCATCAAAAGAAGCAAAGTATTAAGTTACTTTCCATCATATTTGCTAGCTGAGAAAGGAAGCTTTCCACTCCATTTTTTGCCCCCCTCTGATAACATAACCACATTCTATTGAGTTTATTGCTATAGACAAGTTTTCCGTTTTAGGGCCATAATGGCTTGTCAATATGGAGTCAGGACTATCTCCATGCCTACAAAATAATTTGGCCAATGATTGATTGCCTTTATAATTGCATATCTAATTGGAATGCTAACAATCTATTTGTTATGTAAGCATTGCTCCCATCACATACTGCTACTTATCAATTGAGTTGGAATCTACATTTCCTTTTACATCATTTATGGGTGAAGCAATGCCAAACCCATGTAAGATCCTTACATGAATAGTTGGACATCCTATGTAACTTCAGAGCTTCAACAAGCAGGACAATGTAGACCAAATGACCGCAACCATGATCTTCTTTGGGATATATATGCAACCCATTTTCATTCATGATGTGTCCCCATGGTACAATCAAGTTCATAGCAAGTAAACTCAATCAACCATGGTCTCAATTCGCAATAGTCAGTAATTCTTATTATGGTGATTTGTTCGACACTTTCAACTCACAAGGAGAGGTACTTATGTGAGACATCAAGCACACAATCCTTGAAATGGCAAGGTCAAATGCTGCCTGATTTTTTGATGCATTTTGTGGGATTTATAATCCAAGCCCTCTTGTGAGATAGTTAGGCCCAAACCTCATTCTAATACCTAGACAAGCCACATTATTCACCCAATCCACAAAACAAGGCACAATTCTAATCCGAACAACTATCAAACTACCATGGTGGGTTAGACATTCTCCAAGCTTTATGCCATAGTCTTAATCCAATGGCTCTCTGAGGAACTGGAGAGTCATCATGTTAGGGCTAGAGGACAAGTAGGTTTTCGGCCAAACTACCAGACAATTGATCATATCTTTACTCTCTGAGCCATTATTGAGGAGGCTTGCCATCGCTCTTTGAAGGTCTACAATTGTTTTGTAGACTACAGAGAAGCATTTGACACAACTCCATGGGAGGCCGTGTTCTAAAGGTTCCACGAAATTAGCATATCTGAGACCCTCCTAGCAGCGATTATGAGACTGTATGAATCAATTTTAGGACAGCTCAATATGGCAAACATCCTTTCCGATTTCATCCAGAGTACCATCGAGTCAAACAGTGTTGCCCTCTCTCACTGAACCTCTTCAGAATTTATATTGATGAGCTGGAGCCTTTCCTACGTGAGCATACCCAAGAGGGGCATGGTTGTCTTATACACCAGGTGTTGATTTCGCTCCTTTTCGTCGATGACTTGGTCTTCTTGGTATCTTCTCCTATGGGATTACAGAGATAGATCGATGCACTATCTAGCTTTTGTGATCTTCAACATTTAATGGTCAACCTGAGTAAAACCAAGGTTTTGGTCTTTAATGCATCAAAGAAATCTCTTATGGACTTACATTTCTATTATTGACGCATTGAGATTGAGATCACCACCACTTACCCCTACTTGGGGCTACAATTCATAGGACCTCATTTTGGTATGCAACAAGCACTCCAACCTTGGCTCAATAAAGGATATGGTTCCCTAGCCCTCATTGAGGGACAATGTTTTCAAAAGTTGATTTCAAGACATCTTGTCCAAACTTTACTTCATGGAGGCAATTATTAGACCCACAGTTATTTATGGCTCTGAAGTTTGGGGACCAAGCTTGCTGTAGACAGATTGGCCAACCAAGAGAGTCCAAACCCTGATTCTCAAACGAATCATCCACTATAAATAGACAATTCCACAACCCATTATTAAAGGAAAGATTAGTGTCCACCCATTTTTCCTCTAGATCATTTTTTGTTTGGTTTATTTCTTTCATAAAGTTTGATCTTTTAGAGACTCGGACACTAGGAGGAAGTGATATTTGTATCTTGCTCTTTGTTCATCGGAGGCTCTTGCCTTAAACCCCCCCTCATCAAGACGAGCTCAAGGTTGGTTCTCAAAGGCCTTTCTCTACTTCTACAATAGTTGACCATCTCACCAAAGCACCTTTATCCATTCAGTGTCTATCTCGATGCATCGAGCCATCTTTCCCAATTCAACATGTACTGAACATGATGGGGCCAGTTTTGGAGTAAAAGAGATAGAAAATGTTTGAAAGAGTTTTGATAGTTTTGGCAGAGTTGTGCACAGAAATAGAACAAAAATATCAGCGCACAAATTTGTTGTAGTAGTGCATGGAATCGACGCAAAGGGGAAGAACGCGCGAAAAGGAGCAACAAACAAGGTGGTCGAGCCAAAATGGTTAAGTTTGGTTGTATCTTTCAAGCCAATTTTAGATTTGGTCAAGAGTAGCAAGTGTAGTTTATTTACCCATAGTAATTATTTTCCATGGTATTTCCCATGGTATCAAGGACGATTTGGAACCACGTGATTATGTATAAATAGGCAGATGCTGAAGGGATTCAGTTTGGATAATTTTGGAATGGTGGATTATGTGCCTTATGTTAGCTAATGTCATGTGGGGAAATATGGTAATGTTGTAATGTTGTGCTAATTAGGCTAATGAGCTGAGATGAGATGTTGTATTGTTGTAATGATGCACCAATCACCCTGTTTTGAATATTAATGCAAGATGATTGATGGTTGATTTGTCTCATTTCCCGATGTTAATCTAAAGTGTGCATGGTAGAGTAGAACGTATTCATTTCAGTATCATTCTGAGAATAATGCAACACATTACATGATTGGGAAACCCCCTTTTCTTTTAAATTTTGTCAGTAACATAATAAGTATAATGATTATGATGGACATCTCTAACTAGATTAACACCTTTGTACGAATTGAACCCTCTAAAATGTTGTAGATTCTAATTTCCTTCAACACTGCAAAAACCTAGTTCCTATAGTCCCCACAGGTTCCTCGAGTGAGACTTCACTTGTCTTATAGGTGATGTCGAAAGGGCCACCATCTAAATGGGTTTTGTTGGCCCAACTTTGCGCACTAACCCGGGTTAGACTATCTGCAATGCCAACAAAATCAAGCCATTAGAGAGGATATCTACAAATTGTACATTCAAGGCTCGAAGATGTCCTAACTAGAGCACTTTTTCTAGTTGCAGGATGGCATCATAGTTTGCCCCAGTTACACATGTCGACATTGGATGCATTCACTTAGGATCCTACTAGGGCAATTCTGTGTTGGTTCTCATAGACTCCAGATAGAGACAAACCTCAATATACGACGATAGGATAGGATCTACCAACTTTGTCACCTACAAGAGCTAGAGACAGAGATGCACCTCAGTTTTAGATGCCCCCTATACTATGAAATCAAAGGATTTTATCATTGTATATATCGAGATTCGGGAGGCTCCCTCTCTACCTTCTTCAGGTACTAAGACCAACAATGCTTAGCACCCATTATCAAGGAGATTTCCAGCCACAGCATGCCCCACCATCGGGGATGAACAAGATAATCACCTCATACTTTCATGTGGATTCGTCAAACCACTGCCACAAGCTACAGGAAAAGTTTCAAAATGCACCAAGGGTGAGATCTTGGGTCTCTTCTCAACCTTCCCCTTGGGAAGATCAAAAAATACCATTGAGACCAGTTCGACGATGTCATTCATTAATTCGCAAGTACTCGAAGCACCAACGGGGCCAGCTCCAAACAGTTCTAGAGCAAGGCTTTCTTGATGTGTCCGACTACCTCCCAGTCCCATAGGAGCAAACATAGACCTATTCAGAGTATCTTCCTTTCGACCTCAAATGCTAGGAGTATCCCTTACTCATACATGCCCCCCAGGATCATACAATTGTATCCATTGCCAGAACCAAGGGAGTTTGATAACGAACTTGTACCCAATTCACCTCCCTCGCCATCAATCATTAGACTCAAGAGCCCTTGACACCTCTAGCTTCATTGCCAGACCTTGCCGTCTCACTCACTCATTACTTTTTAGCATGCCATTATTATTTTGTATCATGTCACAAACTATTGAGTAATTTGTATTATACCGCAGTCTCTTATATATGTAATATGTATCATGATAGCACTACCATTGGTTTCTTTCTCTATATGTTATTTTTAGCATTTTTTAGAGATGCAGTTGCAATCCCACATTATAGTCACACTAACTGCACTCTTCTTTATTCCCATTGACCTACTTTTGTGGTCGGTCATCAATTGGAAATTAATAAATTTACTTTACTTTAAGCGGGTATTTGAGGAGTGTGAGTAGATGACAATATCAATGAGTACTATAATCCATGAGTGACTTAGCATCTATCTAGCCTTCTATCAATCAAGTTGACCTCATTATAATCAACATCCCTACTTTCCCTACTTCCAAATGTCGAGGCACTTCAAATGACTGATTCCCCCATTCATGGATTTATTAAAAACATTGCTTACAAGGGCTTTGAAATTACCAACAAATGCATCTTCACCTTTATAAAAATAACTAGCTTAGGTATAGTAACTACTTATTTAGCTTTGGTTTTACTGGAAAAAAGTGGCCAAACATGCCCTCCTCTCTTAAGAAAGCTGCCCAATCAAAAAGCAACTCTATATATTTAAATCCCAAACTCTCCAAAGTTTTCCACTTGTCCAACACATACAAAATGTCAAATGTAATCAAATTCTACTGCATGTAACTCCCAAACTCTTTGGCACTCACACACAAATTTCCACCGAACAGAAAAAAGAGGGTCAATATTATATGGGCCAGCCGTATAATATTAAACTAGCCAGGTTTGAACAGCTCATTCAGTTTGCTAAGCAAAGTCAACTCAAGAGCCCTACAAACCAACTCACCAGATTTCAATAAGTTTCAACAAGCAATGTAACAATGGCCATGTTCATATTGTCTCACCTACAATTTCTCTGAAACCAATATATATCCATCTTGATTCTTAATCCAGGACCTATCAAGCACCAAAAGCGATTAAATCTCTGTATTTGCAAACCTTTTTTGAGTGCAAAAATTTGTGGATAAGTTTGCAATTCCAAGCGGTTGGTCCATTTCAGTGCTTGATAGATCCAATATTAAGATGGACAATAGATATAAATTGGCATTATTTCATATTCCAAACACATTATTGTTAGTTGTGTGTGTTTATTATTAAAATATTAAGCCCACTTAACAGTTTTTTTGTTATTATTATTTTATCCAATTTATTATTGTGCTGAACTATGCCACATCAACCCTACATTGCATTACACAACTCCCTCATATCATCCTGTAGGATGAACCTCTCAATGAAACGATTATCCTTCCTCCAATGCGTTGTTGGGTATCCATATTCTTTATAAAAACATGATGATTATCTATATATTTTTGTAAGATTTCCTGCTTTCGTTCTAAGGCTCAATGCAGTTGTAGTTTGAATATAGAACAGTCAACTCTGTGCTTATTTCTTTATATTACTTTACGTTAGCTTTGACTTGTTAGAGTTTCCCTACAACCACTCAAGCATTTGATGGAGATTGACAGGACAAACTAATATTGTCAATGGAAGAGCGAATGAACAGGTGAATCATCAATGAAGGGAGGTGAATTTGACAAAAGCACTAGTTATAGATTGAAATAAGGCAATTTAAAAGATTCACTGCACGAAGAACTCAACCAAAACGGCAATTAAAAAACTTGGATAGTTGAAATAGCGATAGCTGACTGGCTATGGCTTATAGTTAACATCATGAGTAGCAGTTAACTAAATTGCAATTAACCATGCAGGTTCATAAAAAGCAAGTTTAAATACTTAAAGGAAGACAAGAACATAGATAAAAAGGGACTCTTGAAAGCTACAGAAGTGAAGTGATCGATACGGTAGAGCACCAAGAGAAGCAAGGTGCTCTCTACAGCCAAGGTGAAGGAAATGTGTCACATCCATCTATCCATTTGTCATTTGTAAACCAAAATGATTAAAAAAAAGACATCTGTAATGGAAAAAAAATCTAAAAAGACCATTAATTATCATGTGTGCATGTGTGTGTAATGCATCTATGCTAGAATTGAAGGAATTTGGAGATGAAAAAGAAAGAAATGATAATGGGTGGAGGCCTAGAAGTAGAAAAAATTAAAAACCAGAGGGTGAGAATAGGGGACAGAACTAGGATTCTATGTTTGGAAGAGCTAAGCTATGTTGGCTAGGCAAGTAGGCTCACCATATGATAGAATAAACCTCCTAGTTCTGAAGCATATCTTGGTATCCCTAAAGTTAGCTTAGTAGGCATCACCAGCTTTGAAGAGCTCAACTTCACTTCTCTGACAGAAACAAGAAGAACTATTTTCAACCTTACAGGAATAGGATTCTTATGAATAGAAAAAGGATTGAAATTAAGTTGGACATGTACTAGCTCAATTTTGAGATGTTATAATGTATTTAACTAAGTAAATTCGGGGAATTCCTGATTAATCTATACCTTATTTTGTGAAAACCTTATGTTATATATTGCCATCTTTGTTTTAGGGCATATTTGGTAGATTTCAAGTTCTCTGAAGCATTATCGATGAGGAGATTGACTTGGATTAGTCAGGCTTAGGTCACAAACAGCCAGAAGTATCTACATTATGCTGACATTTTACATATTATACTGGTGATCGATAAGACCTGTACAATCACAATATGTTCTCATGATGTTGAAAATACGAGATCATATGTGCACATTAAATCTGTCCCAACACCCTAGACTCAACGCCATGCAAAGTATACTCAATAATTACAACCTGAATCCCTCTCCACAGCATTGAGTATGACACAAATCAAGCATGACAGTGCTCACAAGTTGTTGAGGTCTCCTGAGAGACTTTTCTGGCCTATTGTAAATGCAATTCAGGCTGCCTGCAAAGCAAGGGAGAGGCCTAACTGTTATGATATTACCAACTCTAGAGAGGTCAGAATCAAAAGATCAATATGTCATTAAAACTAAGAAATCACAAATAGGGGAAATGCATGAAGCCCACCACCTAAGTAAAAGTCAAACAAGAGAGAAAGCTTCATAAAAGGCAGAGTCCTAAAACTAGATACTTTAAACGCCATTTAACTTGTTTTACAGAAATGTCTACAGTTGAATATTAACGTTTATTATTAGATGCTTGTACTGGTGGCAGGGATGCAACTGCATGTAACACTAGAGGAAGGAGGCAACCACAACTGCAGTCAACTAATGCTTTTAGATATCAAGGTTGCCTGTTTAGAATGTCTACTGGAATGCTAACCATTGTTGCTGCTTGGAATGATATTGATCTTGAGAGAATGCACGCAAGGAGAATGAACACAGAATCCAACTTCGTACCTCCATTAATTCCCCTGTATCTATCATATCATCCAAATGGCACTAAAAAGAACTTACTCGCAAAGCTGCGCAGTGTTTGTGTACACAGCCATTGATTGGGTTTCCCCATGCTTTGCACTTTCAGCATTCAACTGTTCTAAAATTGAGGCACCGTGTAAAAATTTTAAAGATGCACGGAAGTAGAGATCTGTATATCCAAGTTCATCGCCTCCATTTTTCTGGATTGTACAACACTCAAAAGTTAACTACTAACTATATTTACGGATCATACATGAAACTGACCATAAGCCAAACCCAAACAATAAAATCCATGAGCTATTTGGCATAGACAAAAATACAAACCTTTGCCCTATCTGCCCTCTGTTTCAAATCTGTGGCTTCCCTTAAAGCTAGATTTGCTGCGGCCTGAGGATTTTCCTTCTTAACTGCATTTGCAATTGCTCTCTCATTATCCCTGATAATAGATTCATTAACCATTGGAGGCTTCATCTGGCAGGACAAATCTCCATCACTGCTTCTACCTGATTCTCTAGGAATTCTTGAAGACTCTCTGCTACAGGTGTCCAACACTGATCCTTCTAGTTGATTGTTTCTACTGGGCAAGCCTGTCAATCCAAAGTCATGACATTGTTCCTCAGAACGATTTGCTGAATGGGGTGAAGCTTTAGCTTTGACTTTATTAGAATTTGTTTCTGCCTCCCCATTCCTTTCTGTCAAGGACCGATCTGAGGACCTTTCTCGTACAGATGATTGCTGTAAACTAGAACTTCCAGCTTTACAGAGAATTGTCCCAGACTTACCTTTTGAGTGAGAATCAAGACAACAGATGTCTCGGCCTTCATCATCTAGCATATCACCTCCTTTCTCACAATAAACACTTTTGTCCCTCCCTCTTTCTTGAACCCTAAAGGATTTCACCCGCCCTACCCTGTTTTCATAGCTAGCATCTATGACATCATTATGCTTAGTGCAATCTTCCATTCTGACATCTTGCTTGCAGCCAACTGCATAATGCTCAACATCATTAGTACTCACAAATTGTTCAGAAACATTTTCAGATTTGGTTTTATTTTTCAAAAACTGTTTACGCTCTCTACCACCACTGTCATTCAAGGCCTGCATTCCTGCACTGTTGCCTCTAGCCAGTGAGAATTTTTCAACTTTTTGGTTCCTTAATGGTGATGAAGAAACCGAAGACTCTACTGGAGATTCCCGTACATCCTGCAAAGTGGCTAAAGTCCTTGGATAGCAGGGCACCTTTGAGGAACTTGACGTGGTAGAGACACATGAAGGCCGAGCAATAGAATTCTTTTTGGATGGCTCGGTACCATTAGAAACCTTCTTCATTATATTGCACCCTGCAGATTGTTCCATGCCATGTTCTTTAATAACATTATTTTTTCTTTTACCCTCATCAAGCAAGGTGTCTTGATTTGAAGAGAGTTTCTTCATTTTATGCTTTTTGCCATCTCCCTTGCTTCCACAAGGTTCCGTTCTCTCTGTCGTTGAGGTCTTTTGTCTTTTGGGTTCAGTTTCTCTTTCTCCTTTCCTGCTAAGACAATTGTCTCTCACGCAGACAGTTTCTAGCAGGCCTTGCTGTGATGTCTGGCTATCCTTCCACTCCTTGAGCTTTCTTTTCTTTGTTGCCTGTTGCTGGTCCTTGTACTTACTGTCACCAGCAAGAGAACAATCACTCATTTCATGTTTAGGGATTTTAGGAGTAGTGTCTTTAAATTTCGTCAGCTTGCTTCCAGATAATTTAGCAGGCTCCCCTTCATTTCTGCAGGGACCAACTCTCACAGTAGGATCAGCTTCCTGAAGGAAGTCCTCCTTGCTAGTTTTTACACAGTCCTCATTAGCCTTTTTAGCAGATGTAAAAGATTTGGTTTCAGGCTTTGAAGGCTTAATTTTTAGACGTGATAAATCAACTGCTTCAGTGCATCCTGCCATAAAACAATAAACAAGACACATGCAATAATGTCTCTTGAAACAATTTTTTAATTACCAATATGTTTGTTGAATGATGTTCCTGAAAAAAAATCCCACCATTACCTAAAAAGGCTTCCGACGCTTCTGTCTTTGCCTTTTTAGAAGAAGATTTGGATTCGTTTAACTCATTGTCCATCTTCCGCTTTACTTTTACAGGGCGCATATCCAATGGTTCATTATTGCAATCTATCATAGCAATGAAAAAGAACACAGTCATTATATAACAATGTGGTAGTACAACTCATATTTGAGTTAAATCTTTCAGACGAATACAGTTAGGAGTAACAATAGTTATGGATCGGGTGAACGAATGAATTGAAGACAGTTATGAATATCAGTCTATGTAAGCCATGCCACCCAACTTGGTAATACTAATACTTGCCATTAATGCCTTGGCAATCTTTCAGAATAAAAACCAAAAGGAGTTATACGAAAGGAAGGATAAAACAATCAGAATGCATTTATGCTGGACCCATCAAAGAGAAAAGGAGACAAAAAGATCCAAAAGCATTAGAAGGTCAATTATGTATGGCCAACAAATTTCATCATGTGTGTGTATTTCATCATATGTGTGTCTCAGCCCCAAGGGTTAGCTCAATAATCAATTGGTCAAGTTCCTGTTGTTAAGCATCTCTTATATTGGGAGGTCACAGGTTCAATTCTCTCAACACCTTGGGGGCCAGGTTCCATGTTTGAGCCTGCGGGAAGTGATCCCTTTGGGTGGATCTGCCTGGAACAACATTCCGTGGATATAGCGAGTCACCGATCCATATCAGAGCTTTACTCAAAAAATTGAGTCAAGAATGTCATTCCCTCCAGATTATTCGTAGCATCCATGACATTCAACAAGATACTATTTCACAACCTTCTAAAGCTTTTTTTATCCTAGCCTTATTTTTCAATCATTATGAAAGCCTCTTCTTCCCCCTAAGCTTATCCATAAATCAGAGCACAGAATTGTATCCACATCTTAATCGTTATTAATAATGAAACCCTTGAACATTATTGGTTGCTCCATAAATCATTTCTGCAACTGTATGTTATCCAAAGCTTTATAAATAATTAATTAATCGATAACCATTCCAGGATCTGTATCAAATTTCAATATCCAGGTAACTTAAGCAATGTGCATGGGAAATTTGTTTTCAATGTATGGATCACATTTTATCCTAACACATATAGCTGCCAATTGCTCAATGCAGACAACTTTTCTGTATGGTATAATTATCTGACAATTTATTTTTACAGCTGTGTTTTTTTAAGTCATTGACAAGATTGGATTTTGGCAGGTTTCAGTTTCAAATTTTCAAATATATTTGCGCTGCAGCTCACACACAACTCAACAAAAAATTATTAAATTTCATCATATAAATACAGGGCATAGAACATAGGTATGTTCATAGTATCACAGTGCCACATCGAGAATTCCGGCAGATATATTAAACTCCACAATTTTCTTACAAACTGGCAAATATAGACAGTAAAAGAAGCATCTTAAAAACTGGAAAATATAAACAGTAAAAGAAGTTTCTCAAGTTCGACTCTAGTAAAATGTATTACAGTGTTGACAGCAAGTGTCTGCGAAAGAGTCATAGGTAACTCAAAATCTAGTGATTTTAGAGATGGTAATCTTAACCATTGTATTCAACATCAGCCCATCTGAACCGTAAACTGGTCAAACCGGCCGGTTCATTAGCCCAGGCCATCGAACTGGTTGGAAAACAGGGTTATCTAAGTGGCCCCACCGGTTTTTTGGTCTGACCAGCCATAAACCAGCCAGTTTATGAATCATGATAGAACCGGCCTGTTTTCCCATAAACCGGCCAGTTTATTGCCAGGCCAATCATGGACCCTACAGAATGCAGTTTTCTGTGTATTGAAGCGGTTTTGACGGAAACTTGGGGCTGTTTCCCTCCGAAAACAGCCCCTCGAAGAAAAGCAAGTCTCCCTCATTTGCCTCACAACTCTCAACCCTAGCAACGTTGGCATTCAATGGTAATGTTAAATTCTTAAAGTAAAAGTTACTTAAATTTTTAATATTACCATGAAATGATTCAGGATGTTTGAGAGTAGTTTCGACCTCATTGGATTTCATGCGGAGAAACTAGAATTTAGATTTCACTCCAAATTCAACAGACCGCTTTTCAAGGTTTCATGGATTGGGGGTTTGCAATGCTTCCACTTGACCCTATCATGCGTGAGGGTATGAGATTGGCATTTGGTCAAGAGCATGAAACCCTTTAAGTACCTTGATGTTGGTGGCATTGATTGTTGAACATTGTTGATGTTGGTGGTTGTGAGTGTTGAACTCCTCTACCATGGCCTTAAAAAAATGTACCCTTCACTCAAAGGAAAATAACTGGTTAGGCATGCTAAGATTTTTCTACCACATTATAAGGTTAAGGAGACGAACCCTTCACTCAAGCCAAAATCACTGGTTAGGAAAGTTAAACTTTTTCAATTTCTATCACATTATAAGGTTGAGCAAGATGATGTTTTATGTATCTCTTGTTGATGATCCCATTTCTAGTAGCGCTAACCAATGATGAGTTTCATGAGGGATCATGTTGATTAGTGATTTGTACTTTTGATGTCTAGTTTTGTGTTTTTTCTGTAGCATTGAATGTGTTTTAGTCTCGAAATTTTGGAAAGGCTAAAACACATGAAATCTCGAAAACCCAAAAGTCGTTTCTAGAAATTCCACCTAGAGATGGCTTAATTAGATTATTAACCTATTTTTTTATGTTTCCCAAGTCCAAACTTAGGAAAATTGGTTAATTAATCATAACTAATTAAGTCAAAGTGAGAATTCTCGAGAAACTCACACAGATCGACTTTTGATATGATCTTGGCCCTTGATTAAGATTTAATCTTGGTCGTTAGAGCCCCAACAGAGGAGTATAAGAAGTCGATGGGTAGATGGAGAGTGCACCAGTTGCAGACTAAATTACCGAAAATGCCTGAAGAATTTGCCAGAAACGCGGATCCCCATTTCTGATACGGAAACGGATACAATTCTTGTCCGAAACGATGTAAAAACGTTTTTGTGCCGTTTCAAAAAATCAGAAACTTCATATTTGGAATTGGATACATTTTCAAGGGATTTAATTCTTTTTGGACCCGTTTCCGAATTTCCGAAATTCAAAAACAGATCCACGATAATCGTAATCGGAATCCACCCTTAAAATGCTAAAAAGCGTGAAAATTTGTATAGCCATAAATAAATAATAAAAATGAAGAAATCAGATTTGCAAATAAACTCACTATAAATACAACATCATAACGTCTCTTTTAAATGTTTAGAACAACGACACTCCACATATTTATCAAGGATTCTTACTAAGAAAAAGGTAGATGTTCAAAAATGCAAACAAAAGGGTTTCATGAATGTCTTCGTAAAGAGACTTATTTGAGCGATTAATTTTCAATTTGGTTAAGGTTTTGTTAATTGTCATTGATTTTGTTCTTGATTTCATAAATCCCTCCAATATAACAAATCTTCTCTAGCCAATCTTTTGCCTGCATATAGTCAAGAGACCAAGCTGATATTGAGAAGATTGAAATGTTCAAATAGGTCTTGATGGAATATCCCAATGATCCCATGGGCCTTTTAATTGCCATGCAATGAAGATAGATATCTTTTGTCGTGCATGACACGTTCTTTGAAGGAGTTGGACCCGAAAGCACAAACATTGTAGCATTTCTGATTACATTAATAATGATGATGATAATATGTTGAATGTTATAATAATCACTAATGATGATGACAATGTTTATGCTGAATTGACGATGATTATTTGTTTATGTTGAATTCATGATGATGATTATGTATTTTTAGATATAGATTATAGATTCTAAAAGATGAATGGTAATATATATATATATATATATATATATATATGTCGTTTTCTTGCCGTATCGTATCCTGATTTTTTGAAAATTTGTCGTATCCGTTTAAAACCCCGTATCCGTTTCAGTGCAACTTAGGTTGCAGATACTCAGTGATTTAGGAAGTTCAATTTCCGTTGCAGATACTCAGTGATCTAGGAAGTTCAATTTCCCAATAGCAGGTGATTCAACAATGAGATCAAGCCAGTGATCGAGTAGCAAGTGACAGAGGGGCAGCATAGAGATTTTCTGGAGGAGTTTCCAGATCCAAAGGAGTCATAAGAGGAAGTCGAAAATATTCTCCAAGAGGCTACACAGGGGCTACGCAGTGCCTTAAGAAGAGCAATTCGATTTCGCTGTGGAGCGAATTGTTTTAGCTGTCGGAGGCCGAGAAAATTTCCAGAGGGCCTGGACAGAGACTTCCAGCAACAAAGACAGACAAGTTGTTTGATTCAGAGAAAGTTCTGGGTTGAGCATACAAGGGACTACATAAGGCTTGCGCCGAAGTTGACACAGCTCATCCCAGGCATTAGTTTATGAGCCCAAACTAAATCAAGATTGCTTGGACAAGAGGGTAAAATTCCCTCAGATATTTTGGTCAGTGTTTCTCTCAGATAAAATCGTCAGTTTGGCATCATTTTATTGTACTCAGAATTTCCGCTGCATAATAATAATAAAACCCTCATATGTTGCACTAATTTTCTCAAGTTGGGTTTTTCCAAGGACGATTTTCCAAAAATGACAGTGTAAAAATTTTGCCTGTGTGCTAGAATTTCTCTGTTTCTAGCTTTCTATTTTTTCCGCAGTATTTTTATGGTGAAAATTGCAATTGTGATTTTTTTCGTTGTTTGTCGTAGCAAATAAACTGCACAATTAAATTTACAATTTGAAGAATAATTTCAAGTTGTTGCAATAGAAGAAATTTTCACATGGCATCAAAGCGTGAGTGGTCAGCAGGGAAGCTCAGAAGCAGAGAAGGGAATTTCATTAATCAAAGGGAGCAGCAAGCGAATTTTCTCAAAAGCTACAAAGTACCCAGACAGGTAGTTCAAATTGTTGGGCTAAGAGTTCGATTTTCAGTTGCAAGCTTGCAAAAAATTCGAAGTTGCCCAAGATAGTGATTCCGGTAGTTAGAGGGAGCAACAGTAGCTCAAATTTTCGCGGAGCAAATTCCTTGGTTAGACGCAGAGGGTTTTGCAGCAACAAAATCAATGTCGGGTGAAAGAGGAATAACACACAAAATTGTTTTTTTATGACCATGGACATAATTGACATTCATGAGGCTTCAGATCCGCCTTCCACGTTGGAGGACAAATTTGCTTGCTTATCAGGATCAGCTTCACAGGGTGTCTACTATATAGATAGTGGAGCATCAACTCACATGACAAGGGTTAAAGAATATTTCTCTAACTACAAGGAGGAGTAGATGGACTTCTAGATTATGATGGGGAACATAATGAAGTGTACTCCAATAGGGAGAGGTACCATCGATTTTCAGAGGGAGCCAAGAGCAAGAACCAGCGCTACAGATGTATTGCATGTGTCAATATTGGGTATGAAATTGATTTCAATATCCCAGTTACAAGATAAGGGATATGATGTCCACTTAGTAGGGAAGAAAGTGTTTGTAAAACACTCAAGCTGGAAGAAGGTAAAACAAATGGGAGTTTGAAGCTACAGATTGTATAGATTACAGCTCGATTCTCCAATGGCACTAATAAGCAATAATAGTAGCAATGTGAAGCAACTGAATGAGCTATAGCATAGGAGAACGGGACATCTACAACATGGAGCACTCAAGATGCTCAAGGAAACAATAACAGGGGTTCAAGAACACGACACAGAACACGATGATGTGAGCAGAGGATGCATACTTGGGAAGTATGTTAAGGCAGCATTCCCAAGAAGTGGCAGCAGAGCAAATGGCATGTTAGAACTTATAGTCTTATACATTTAGATATTTGTGGCCCGACGTCCATTAGAGCTCTCAATAGCGCCGAATACTTTGTCACCTTTATTGATAACCATTCCAGGAAAACATGGATCTACTTCTTGAAAACCAAGGATGAGGTCTTTGATCGTTTCAAAGAGTTTAAGGCTCTCGTGGAGAATGCGACAGGGAAGAAGATGAAGGTGCTTCGCTCAGATAATGGTGGAGAGTATATTGATAAAGACTTCACATATTTTTATGCGAAGGAAGGCATCAAAAGAGAGTGGACAGATCGATATAATCCACAGCAAAATGGGGTAGCGGAGAGGAAAAACCATAGTTGGGGTTGTAAAAGCAATGTTATATGACTAGGATTTGACTAGATTTCTATGGGCTGAGGCATGTAACACGATAGTGTATATTCAAAACAAGACTCTTCATAGAGCATTGGGGAAGAAGCCAAAAGTCAATCATTTCAGGATCTTTGGCAACACTGCTTATTGCCACGGGCCAGATGAAATGCGCACCAAATTAGATCAGACTACAGAGAAGGGGTTTCTCGTTGGGTATAGCAAAACCTCCAGTCATATAGGATCTACATTCCTAGCAATATGAAGATTGTAGTGAGACTGGACGTGAAGTTCATGGAAGATCAAGCTTTTAAGAGATCTCGTGAGATGCCTGCAAGTGATCAAAATCAGCTAGCTAAAGCTCCATTGGTCCAACCACAAGGGCAGCCAATGGGACAATTACAAGGATCTGGTACAGTAACCAGTATTGTACTAGCATTTCCTCAAGAGGAGGGAATCCAGTGAGATCTCAGGAGACAGAGCAACAGGGGCAGGATGAGGAGGAGTTGGTTGAACCTCCCACTACTAGTGGTCGAGCCAGCAGAGAGGTTCCTCAAACATTGAGAGATGCAGAGGAGTTTATTGGAGCTCCTAGGACAAACAAGAGAGATCACAAACAACCTAACAGATATCAAGCATTGGTAGCTCAAGTTACAGAACCTTCCAGCTTTTAGGAAGTCGCACAACATCAAGTGTGGGTAAATGCCATGGCAGAAAATACAACTCTATCATGACGAACAATGTTTGGGAGGTGGTGTCGAGGCCTGAGGGCAGGTCAGTTGTAGAATCTCAATGGATCTACAAAATCAAGTATGTTGCAGATGGCAACGTGGAGAAGTAGATTATGAGGATACCTTCGCCCCAGTTGCCAAATACACTTCTATTTGGTCAGTTATATCCCTAGCAGCTCAAATGGGATAGCAAATTCACCAGATGGACATCATGACAGTATTCTTGAACATGGGTGATAGAGGAAGAGGTGTACATAGAACAACCAGAGAGCTTTCAAACTCATGAGGCGCACACTCATGTGTGCAAAGAGGTGTACATAGAACAACCAGAGAGCTTTCAAACTCATGAGACGCGCACTCATGTGTGCAGACTAAAGAAAGCTCTATACGGGCTCAAGCATGCTCCCAGGGCATGGTATGGTCGAATTGACAGCTACTTACAGCAGATGGGATTCGTCAAGAGGGACACAGATCCCAACCTTCACTATTTGATGGTCAAGGGTGAGCCACTCATCCTAGTATTGTATGTGGATGATCTCTTCTTGACAAGATCATCAGGGCTCATAAAGGGCTGCAAGAGGAACCTAGAAGCAGACTTTGATATGAAGGATTTGGGGTTGATGCATTATTTCCTAAGATTGGAAGTGTGGCAGAAGGACGAGGAGATCTTCCTTGGGCAGGAAAGATACGCTACAGATATTCTAAAGAGATTCACAATGCATGATTGTAGACCCATGTTTGCGTCCATGATCACCAACTAGAAGAAGATAGATGCATCAGATGATAAGGATGTCGACCCCACCTTGTATAGACAGCTTATCGGTTCTGTCATGTATCTGGTCAACACTAGGCCAAATATTTGTTTCGCGGTGAATACCCTCAGTCAGTTTATGGTAGAACCAAAGAGGATACTTTGGGCAATAGCGAGGTATTTGTTGAGGTATGTGCATGGTACAGCCAAGTATGGGTTGAGATATACCTGAGGGAATGATGTCAAACTATGTGGGTTCACAAATGCAAATTGGGTAAGCAGTTTAGTGGACAAGAAAAGTACCTCTGGGTATTGCTTTAGCGTTGGATCAAGGGTGGTCTCTTAGTGTAGCAGGAAGCAGAAGTTAGTAGCACTAAGCTTTGCAAAAGCAGAATATATGGCAGCAAGCACAATTACATGCGAAGTTATATGGCTTCAGAAGCTACTAGTAAGCTTGTTCAAGCAAAGGATGGAGGCGATTGTGATAATCAAAGTTGCATTAAGCTCTTTGAGAATCCAGTGTTTCATGATAGGTCGAAACACATCGATATTTAGTGTCATTTCATCGGAGATTATGTGCAGCGTGGAGCGGTCCAAGTACAATATGTTCCCACAGAAGAGCAGGTTCCAAAATCCAAATACTCACAAAAGCTCTAGGGAGAGCTAAGTTCGTCTATTTCAAAGAACAAATGGGTATAGCGGAGAACTCTTTTCAATAGTAGGGACAACTTATTTTGGACGCTTCTTAGTTGCAATAGTTGCAGTTGCAACAGCAACAGATGAGAGGGAGTTGATGTGCAAATACAGAGTTGGCAGCAGTATAGTAGTGTCAGCAGCAGCATGGATGGAGCATCAAAGTTGTCAACAGTATAGTAGTGTCAACAGCGGCATGGATGCAGCATCAGAGTTGCACAATGGTTGGTGGGCAGCAACAACCGGACATCAACAGCGTGACAGGAGATGGTATAAAGACACCGTGTTGTGGCAGGGTGTATAGCACTAGAACAAAATCCTCCCTAAGAGGGAGTCTTAGTTTTTGTAGCATCGAATGTGTTCTAGTCTTGAAACTTTGTGGAGAGGCTAAAACACATGAGATCTCCAAAACCCAAAAATCGTTTCATAAGTCTAAACTTAGGAAAACTAGTTAATTAATCAAAATTAATCAAGTCAAGGTGAGAATTCTTAGGAAACTCACACGGATTGACTTTGATATGATCTTGGCCCTTGATTAAGATTTAATCTTGATCATTGGAGCCCCAACAGAGGATTATAAGAAGTCAATGGGTAGATAAAAAGTGCACCAATTGCAAATACTCAGTGATCTAGGCAATTCAATTTCCCAGTAGCAGGTGATTCAACAGTGAGATCAAGCCAATGATAGAGTAGGCTGGTGACAGAGGGCAACATAGAGATTTTCTAGAGGTCCAGATCCAAAGGAGTTAGAAGAGGAAGTCAAAATTATTCTCCACAAGGCTACACAAGGGTTCCTCGGTGCCTCAATAAGTGCAGTTCGATTTCACTGTGGAGTGGATTGTTCCAAGTGCCAGAGGCCAGGAAAATTTCCAGATGGCCTGGATAGAAACTTCCAACAACAGAGCCAAGCAACATGTCTGATTCAAAGGGATTTTCGGGCTGAACGTACAAGTGACTGCGCAGAAGTTGATGCAGTTCATCCAGAGTGAGTCAAGATTACTTGGAGAGGGGGGCAAAATTCTCTCAAATATTTTGGCCAGTATTTCTCTCAGATAGAAACACTAGTTTGGCATCATTTTATTGTACTCAAAATTTCTGCTGCATAATAACAATAAAACCCTCATCTGCTACACTGATTTTCCCAAGTTGGGTTTTTCCGGGAACAATTGTCCAAAAATAACGGTGTCAATATTTTGTGGGATAGAATTTCTCAGTTTCCAGCTTCCTATTTCTCCGCAGTATTTTTATGGTTAAAATTGCAGTTGTGATTTTATTCATTCTTTGTCGTAACAAATAACTAGACAATTAAATTCACTGTTAGAAGAATAATTTCCTGTTGCTGCAATAGATTGAAATTTTCACATTTTGCTGTTATTACTACCACTGCTACTGAGGTTGCAGTGGAGTTTTAGGAGTTCTCAAACTCTGATCCAGTTTATTTACGTAGCTCATGTTGATGATCCCATGTCTAGTAGTGGTGATGAGTTTGATCATGTTGATCACTCAATATGTGGACTTGTAGTAGGCCAATGGCCCCATAGCTTGTAGTATTGTTTTTGGACTCTAGAGGCCATTTAGAGCCTCATTGATTATGTATTTTGATGTTGATAAGTATTGCACTCAGTACCATTTTGATATATTCACCTTTACATGGTATATAGGTGAGCAAACTTTGCATATTTTGTCTCTATTGGTTTGGAATCATGGTTTTAAATCTTAAAAATAGTTTTTTCATTAAAAAATAATTATTTCACGTATTCTTTTAAAGACCGGTTCATTGAGATCTGACTAGTCCCGGTTTGACCAATTCCAGTTTTAAACCCAGTTTGACAGGTGGACCAGTCCAGTCACCAGTTCAGATTTTGAATACTATGATCTTGACAAAAGCTAGCCATTCAAATTGTTATTGCAAATTTACAACAGCATATGTTGGTGTCAAACATGCTACACGATTATGATGTAAGGGAGAACTACTCCCCAAACAATATTTTCTCAGATCAGCAGAATGTTCTTAAAATGATAGGTAGGCCTAATATGCATTTATTTTCTGTTGGAACTTCCCAACCATAAACAACATATGTTCCAACAAATTTGAACAAATGCAGCAACAATTTGCATACCTTTGCTTCCAAATATTCTTTTCAGCTTTTCCTCTCTAACTGGATGCTTTTGTTTTCCTGCTCCAATTAAATTTGCTTCATCATCAGAGTGTGATAAACTTATGCTGCCATAAGATTTCTCCATATGTGATTCAGATAGTTCAATCTTACTATTTACACTTGGAAGCTCTTTCTTCCCTACAATGGAACTTGAAAGCTTAACCGAGTCTGATACATTGAGCAAACTCCTCTGCACAACCCCTTTCTTCATATTGCCAATCTTTTTACTTGACTGTAGAGCTTTTGGCTCCTGAATCTGGTATGCCTGTTTAGTATCATGCAAAGGTGCAGAGGCAACAGCAGCTGGAAGTTCAATCTTCCCTTGATTTCCCTCTGACTGGACCTGAGCTTGCGAAATTCCATACAGATTATACAGTCCCTGTGTGGTGTCTTGCTCAGGGACATCACAGCGATTCATACCAGGCCTGCCCAAAATAAAAATAGTGAGGTAGGTAAAAAACAATAATAAAAGTCTAGAACTATTAATTTTGAGAATGGAATGTTATTAAATTTGCTAAGCTTTAGCAATGATCACATGGCCCAACACAAGGAATGAGACATAAAGAAACATTGTAAATCCAATTCATCATCCGATAAAATTTCATAAAAATAAAAACAAACAGACTTACAGCCAAGAGAGCATACGGCAGAGCCACTTTTTGGGAAGAGAAGAGGGTTCTACTCCAAATGGAAGCAAGCGCCATTTTTCACATAAATCACAGCAAACCCAGTTCTCATTAATCATAACAGGAGCAGCTAGTCCCAATGGAGGATCCTGAGTGGGAGTCTGTGCTGGCAGAGGCTGAGTACCAACAATATTTGAAACGTGATCTTTGCTCACAGAAGTATTTTGCCCTTTTTTGAAATCAGATTCACCAACAAGCTCTCTGTCATTTTCCTTTTTGTTCCCCTTTGAAGGTTCTCTATCAAAGCATTCAAACTTTTCTTGTTTCACAATATCCTTACAGTGAGCAACATTAACTTCTCTCTTAACATCAACTTGTTCATTCTTGGCAACTTTTGCACCATCTGCATAGAAGTTCTTAGCAGTTACTTTCAATGATACTTTGTGCTCTTTATTGCCTTGAGCAGAAGTTTGAGACAACAAAGAATCCTTATCATGCATTTCTTTTCTTTTGTCTTTGCATGACGCTGTTAAACACTCTTTGTTTTGTCCCTTTGTTGCTTTTTTAGATATATTAATGTTACTTTTTAGATTTTGGGAGACACAGTCCTTTCCATAAGCCTTATTTGTACCAGCCTTTTTGTGAATGACTACTTGCCCAACGTCCTCTCCCGTAGTGCCCTTTGCTCCATCATTCAAAACATTCTTGTCGTTATGAGCATTGGAGATATTTGATAAACTTTCTTTTGTCACTTGATTGAAATCATTTGTCTTTTTTGCATCAGAGACAAAATCTTTGTCACCAATCTCCGATACTGCTCCTTTAACTTGGTCTTTCCCTTCCTTTTTATAAGTTTCCTTCTCACAGTGTAGCATAAGACCCTTTTTATTCTTAGAGAATTTTCTTGTATTTCCAAAAATATCTGCTTCCTTCTGTCCAACTTTCAATAAAAAAGCATCACCATCTTTTGCTAAACTGTTGGATTCCTCTGTTCTTAAACCTGTTCCCTTTGTAATATTTTTTCCTATGTTAAAAGCACTTATTGTTTGTCTGTTATCTTCAAATGACCCTTTAAACAGAGGTTTTGATGAAATATTTGACAAAATAGAATCCGAATCTTTAGCCATTCTACTATTTTTCTCAGCGTCATTCTTCACTTTCTTGGCTGTATCACCTTGAGAAATTTCACTGTGTGTATACTTCCTTGGCTTTTGCGCTTGATTGTCATTCCTAAACTCAGAAGCACAGCTATTTAGTATAGGCTCTTCCTTCAGCTGTGTTTTCTCTGTCCTGCTTGTACTGTCATTTTTATATGGTTCATTCTTTTGCACCGACAATTCCAAAATACTTTTCGGAAGAGGTGAAAGAATAGAATCACCGGGTATTTGATACGATGTCATAATCTGCTTGGAATTTGTCATGTAAGGCATCCAAAATCATACTTCATGAAAAGAGGCTCTCATAATGAGATTCACTCCACAAGACTAATAAAAACAAAATAGGAAGGAAAATGCTTACCTGAATTATAGATAAAGGACTCAAATCAGGTAGGCTCTCTGCTTCAGTCAAATCCATCTGACTTTTATTGGGGCTACTTTCAAGTGATGGAGAAGTAGAAGGCTGAAGCCCTAAGTCAGTGTAAATTGCAGTATTTTTGTGGTTGGAAACATAGTCAGAATTCAATTTAAAACGCAATTTCCATTTCTTCTTTTCTTCACCAGTCAAATTACTAAGTATTGGCCCTTGTTTCATGGAAAGTGCTTCATCAACCTTCACATCATTCGCAGTCAAACTTCTATTTGCAAAATCAACTACTCTCACTTCTCTGGTTCCTGTTTCAGATGAACTTCCCTTTGCAATTGAACATAACTTTGAAGGCGGATCAGCATTCACTGGTCTAGCAGTCTTCTGCCATATATGTTGTTAGTTAAAAAAATGATCTAAATATGGTGAAACTATTGATCTAATGTATCTCCATTAGTCTCTCATTCACCCTAATTATTTCACCAATTAACTTTTTTAAGTTACTGATATCAAATATGTCAAGGTTTAAGGTCAAACATACCATCATAGACTCATTGTTTGTGGGCTTTTGCAAGTTGTAGTTCTGCACTGGCATCAGAGATTTCTGTTGTAGCAATCTTGAAGGAGACTTCACTACCGCTGGTAAAAATGAGCCATAATCTCCAAACATGGGGTTGCGTGAAATCCGCACAAACGCATTATTAAGGAACTCTGTAGGGTCTGTAGACTCTGTACAGTTCAACATGTAAAAGACAACAATGCAAAACAACTTTAGGAAGCACTATACAAGTAAATCACAACTTTAGAAAGCACCATACAAGTAAAGCGAATCCAAATTCTACAGCTTCATAGGGACCATACCAAAAGCTTTCATCAGAATTGTATGGGTCACCAGCAAATATCACATTTGAAAGTTGGCACAATATCAATCTTGTCAAGATGTCCTTGGGCAGAAAATTTGGGGCATGTTGAGTTGTTTTTATTCCAATTTATTGAACCAAACGTTACATACTAAATTGAGTTTACTGGCATTATTTTGAAAGTACTTTCCGCAACATTCTTTCAACAATTTTAACTGTTACTTGTTAGTGCATGTGATGTAATGATACCTCTGATAGCTGACACTTTTATCATATTTCTCATCGAGACTGCAGTTGAGCATTATGAGAACTTATAGTTAACTGGCACACCATAATGCAACATGGTACATCCAATATTTACCCATGACATGATGACAGTTTTATAATTAAAATCAGTAAGATTGCATTTTCACCTACATATGCCAAGCAAGTACATGAGAACACAGACAGATTTCTATAGACCATGATTTCTGCTCAGAATCATTATTAACTTTTTATTTGCATCATACACGAGATGTGGGTTAGATAGGATTTGAGGTCTCTATAAAATCATGTGAACAGGTAATGTGAGGCAAGAAATAAGTGAATCACATCTTGACATAGTATAATTCTATTATGGCAACTGGTATCATTGTTACGGGAATTATTTTGTAGAGCAGCATATAGATCTATCTTAAGTACGGATCTAAAAGTGCCGAGAGGGATCAAATTTCTTCACGTGCAAACTTCTTTAGAGTGCAAAATACAACGTGTTATTTTTCATTGTCTAAATTGTATTTTTGAATGCTATATAGAGTATATATATATATAGGACAAAATAAACATTTTAACCATAAAAAACTTAATTTTTTTCATGATATATACATAATTTTTTTAAATGATATATAATATATATATATACATAATTGACATTAAAATATTTTATAAAGGCAATTAAAATGGTTTTTTATTATTAATATATTTAAGTATATGTCAATATTAATTAACATAGATCTTCAAGTAGTTTATTTAAATCTCCTATTCAAATATTTTTTAAAACTATCAGGTTTAAACATCTTACTCACACATTTTTTTAACTTCTAATTACTTTACAGTGTAATTTTTTTTATTATAGCTGACATTATTTTCCTATTTAGAGCATAATTTGTTTTTTTATTTTAAAGGGGGCACATGTCAACTGGACGGATGGACGGACTCACACATCTCCCTCATACTGGACTGTAGAATGAACCTCTCGGCTCAAAAAGATAAGATAATCTTATTAATGTCCAACAAATGACCACAGAAGCAGGTCAATGAGACTAAAAGAGTACAAACAGTGTAATACAAAGTGAGAACACACAAGCAGCTGCACAATCAGCTTCTATAACTATGCTATTGCTAACAGCAATAGGAGCAGATCTAAGAACATGAGCTAAAGGACCATCTCAAAGAGAGAAACAAAGAAATTTAAAACCAGCTTCTATAACTATGCTAACAGCAATAGGAGCAGATCTAAGAACATGAGCTAAAGGACCATCTCAAAGAGAGAAACAGAGAAATTTAAATGAATACATAGAGAAAACTCATCAAGAATATCTCAAGAAGGAGCTGGAGCTGGAACTAGAAGCCGAGGCACAAAAGGGAGGGGATAAGAAGAGGTATCCTAGTCTGAATCCTCAACCACAGAGAAGGGGACAATGAACTGTCTGCGGAAATCGTCCAGAGAGTACCCAGGGACTGATGGGGGCCAGATGTGCTATTCTGGGAATTGAGCAAGAAGCCCTGAATTGAAGTAGACACAACTTGGCCAGAGATATGTGACAAGTCTCTCCATGGATAAGCAATTTGCCCATAGTTGGACCACTAATATTGCATTGTGTATTATAGGGTTATATCCAAAGTTACTAAATTATAATCACCATTCACATTTTATTCAAAACCGCTTGAACATAAAGACACAGAATTTAATGACATTAACAAAAACAATTATAATTTAACACTATTATAGTCTTTTCAATGCATGATGTGTAGAGAATCACCTATAAAATGATATCTGAGATTAGATTACACACATTGGGTATAAGTTGCACATATATTACATTAGTCAATAAATAAGAACATAACATACATAGAGAAAATGATAGCACGACAGAAATGTTGCAAAAAAGGCCTTAGAACAGTTAGGAACCTGAATATGGTATAAATCATAATATTCAATATTAAGGCAGATATCTGACAGACTAACATATCCTATCTAAGGAGATATCATAGCAAAAGAGTGTCAACTTTCCACAAAATTGTTTTAGTTGACAAAACATTAGATCTAGCATGGAAGAAGATATGCAATAAGATAAGTATAGCATATGCGATAAGATAAAAATCACACCTGATATATCAGCTGAAACAACTCCCTCAAAATCCTTTTGAAAATGTCCTAGTAAATTCTGCAATTTAAGATCCTGATACGAAGATAATAAAATCAAATTAATTATTACGTCAACTCTAATAGTACCCACGGTACATTGGGCAACAAATGGTAAGATCCTCGATTATACTATATATTTCCAATGCAAATAGAAGATTAACATACACAGCATATGACCTCAAGACTGCAAATCACATCCACAGACAGCACAGACCACACTGCCAGCGGTAACTAAAAATGCAGACCCTAACATAGCCCCGACTACAGCCACTGAAAGAATAAGAAATGCAGGCCCCAGAGACAATCATGGTACATACAGACAAACAATGCAGATCCCAAATCCAATAGCAAGAGGCAGGCATGCACACTTGGCATATGCTGCTGCAGCGAATGGCCCAAAGAATGCACCCAACAAAATAGGAAATCTTGTGACGTCAATTAAAAAACTACTTGTAGTGCAACATAGACTAACTAATAACCCCGCACACCGCTGTAATAGAGATTCCAAAGCCAATTACGGTTATATACCATTGAAAAGCTTCTTTCATGTGCACCATCGACTAACCAATAACAGTGGCAAACCACCCAAATATAGATTCCAATTCAAATTTACATAGTATATAAATTAAAGAAACAGAAAAAAAGAACCACCTTCATGTACAACGTAGACTAACCAATAATGGTGACCAACCACCGCAATACCGATCAGATTGTATACCATCTGATAACTAATTTCATATGCAACGTAGACTAATGGAACTAACTAGTAACCAATAATGGTGACAGACCACTACAATATAGACTCCAATACCGATTCAAACAGTATTTAATGTGAAATAACTTGCATATGCTACAAAGATTAACCAATGACGGTGGCAAACCACCACAAGATAGATTCCGATGGCGAATAAGATTGTATATAATCGGAAAACTACCCTCATGAGCAGCATAAATTAACCAATAACGGTGGCATGCCACTGCAATAGAGATTCCAATGCCAATTCAGATTGCATGTCCCTGAAAAACTAGTCATGTGTAACGTACACTAACCAAGAACATTGGCAAATTATCTCATAATAGATTCCAATGCCAGTTCAGATTGCGATCCAAACACTATACATGTGGATCAATAGACACTGAGAACCGGAGTATATATACAGACATTATCAATCAATAGACATTTTAGGGTTGGACCAGCAAAAAACAATAAGAGCACATCGACCCCCAACGTTTGCTATGCTCCTCCTCATATCAAAAACAAAATATAGAAAACTGAACTAACAAAAACTCATCTTGATGACTTGTTGAGCACAATTTGATGATCAAGATTGATTTTCTTGGGTTCCGACTTAGACATTGACAGGTTTCTGAAATACACACTGCACTTTGCAAGAAGAAACTAAAAAGTTGAACGCAAACTGGGTTAAAAAAATACCAAAACATTATCGAATATAATACCTAAAAAAATACCAAGACATCCTCTAATATATAAAGAGAGATGTGTGTGCGCGCTATAAACATAAATAAAAACCTAAAAATTGGCTAATTTGAAGGGAGTTTTATACAGAGCTGAAACCCACTTACAATATATGGGACAGGATTGTCTATATCACATTTGGAGGAATCAAAGCGAGCCTCTCCTTCCCTTATATAATCCTTCTCCGTTGTTCGCCCATCAGAGCCTTGCTGCCAATAACTGCTAGACTGATACTGCTGCTTCTGCTGCTGATGGTAATACCGGTTCATAGCAGTACTCTCCATGGCATCAAAACGCCTTACAGCAACAATCACATATTGCATGACATGACTTTTAACCGGAAGAGGACCGAAAACACCACCGGTAAGAAATTTGAAAAAGAAAATAACAAACCAACCAGCATAACTGGAATAAGGACCAATGCAAAACCCGCAAAATTTTGGCTACCCAATACAAAATTTCAATGACCCAATACAGAATTCGGGATAAGGAAGGTGAAGAGGCGAGGATCGGATAGAAAGATCAATACCCGCATTAAGTAATGTAGATACGGCGGACTGAACCCCAAAAACCGCCCGAACCAGTGGGAGGTCGACAAATTCGGCCGGAAAATCAACACCATTAGCCGAGGGAAGACAAAAGAATTCGGAGTACGGATCAGAAAACCCTGTTTATACGATTGAATAGAGAGTAGAAGAGTGGCATACTAACCTCCAAAATACCCACTGCTTTTGCAGAGATTGGGAGAACTGCATTCCCCGTAACACTAAGCCACCGCAAAGGGGAGTAGAAAGATCAAACAATAAAACCCAAAAGTGAAAAGTAAGGGGTAAAGCTGGAGATTTTCAGGTATAGGAATGCAAAACCAAATGGAATTTGAACAAAAATTGTTTTTAATAATAAAATGGTTGGGCTAAAAATAATAATAATAATGTGTAAAATAAGGAATAAAATAAAATGATTGGGTTAACAAATAATAATAATAAAATGCGGAAAAAAATAAAATTATTTTTTTTGAAGGGTAGAAAAAGCATAATATTATTTATATAAGAGATATAAAAGAGTCTGTATGGTACATATTTTCCAAGATATACATATGTTGCTTATGAATAGCAATTGTTCGTCAATGCGAGAAAAGAAACATAAACTCCGACATATCAGATCATGACATGATTGATAGAGCATTAAGAGCATGTAGAACATAAATCAGCATATATCGGATATGATCAAATGACCAAAAAACTAGATCAGAGGAACAGATCACCATTCGCAAGGATAAATGAGAAAAACAAACGGTCTGCCATGCCCAGGAATTGTTCATAGAGAAGTGTAAGTACCTATTCAAAAACCACAAAAAGCTCATAGCATATAGATCATAGATCCTTACAACTGAAAAAACGCAGCAGATAAAACAGATGAAAACTATGAACATTGATGACTAGAAGAAGGGAGAGAAAAAGTCCTGTATGCATAAATTTTTGCCATCTGAGTAAACCTGTAAGTGCCACAATTCTGGATCATCAAGAAGGCCTTTTAGAGAGACGATCAGCTTCTTAGTTCAGCTCCCTGCGGATGTGTTTTATAGAACCACCATTTAAGGAGTTCCATAAAAACCGGATCTGATCCAGCGAGCCAGCGAGATGAGACATAGTGATAGAGTTTTTCTGACAACAAAATTTACTAGCACTTGAGAGTCACCATATATTGAGATATCATGGAGATCTAAAAAGAGACAAAAACTCAAGAGACCAGAGAGGGCCATCGCCTCGGCCATCATGTTTGTACCTCTTCCTCCATTCCAATGAATGGAGAAAGAACTGACTTCATCAGTCACTATATGAAAACCACAGCCGCAAAGACCTTTCTGTTCGGCCCCATCGAAAAATGCCCTGGGCAGAGAGGAAGGCATCTTTAGAGAAAGAGAATCCTGTGACATCTTTGACAAAGGGGAGGGTGATGGAATATCGTCATAAAATGCACAAATGTTGAAGAAAATATCCATCAACGGAGATCTTTTATTTTTGAAGATAAAATCATTCCGCCATTTCCAGATACACCATAGTGTAATGATAAAAATGGATCGCCAAGGAACATTTTGCTCACTGCACCAAATGAAAGCATCCTTGATCGACAAGGGAGGATCGAAATGAAGCCCATAAAACTTTTCCAAGAGCATCCAAATCTGTCGAGATTCCTTACAGAGTAAAAAAAGGTGAGAGTTGTCCTCCTCCACATAACTACATAAGGGACATAGGTAGTCATGATCAGTTGATCGAAAAAACCCACCATTTCTGAGCTTTGTTTTTATATGTTCCCATGATAAAGCAATTTCCGCTGGCATATTCAGACTTTTAGCCTCACACCAGATAGGAAAAGGGCCTTGCCATCTGCTAAACAGGCCATCCCAAAAGAATATGCCCTTCCTGTGCAAAAAAACCAACAAAAAAACAGGAACGCATATCTCCTCCTTTCCACACAGAAAGATGTCTCTTCCAATCAGAATCCTGTCTCCCGTTTGAAACCACCATATCAAATTCTGCAGGATCAATTTCTCAACTTTAAGCAGACTCAACCATATCGGAGATCCATGAGCCGGACCAATGCATCCTTTCCTGATCCAATAGGAAAGGTCTTTTCTTCCCATATATTTATCCTAAATAATCAGACTCCATATACCTTGATCACATATACCCCTCCATAATGACTTGCAGAGTAGGGCCTTTCCAAAAGAATGCATGTCTAAAAGACCCCAGCCACCAAAGCTTTTTGGAGCAGATATAAAAGAGAGTTTCGAGAGATGATACTTCCTTTTTCCAGTCTAACCACCCCAAATAAAATTGGTGGTGAGTCTGTTCATAGATTTGATGATGCTCGAGGGAAGATAAAAGAGGTGAGCCTAGTAAACAACCAGTTGATTTAGGACCAATTGCGCCAAAACAACCCGCCCAACCATTGAAAGACATTTGTATTCCCACGACGAGATCTTCTTGAAATATCGTTCGGGAACCCATAGCCAATCAAATCTTGAATAACAATGAGTCTTTAACATGAAACCTAGGTATTTGATACCCAAGCTAATGGATTGCACTTCGTAACCATACAAATCCGACAACCATGCCAAGTCTTCTTGATCAATATCACTGTGATATATAAAGATTTCGATCCATTTACCTGTAATCCCGAAGCCTTTTGAAAATTGTGGAGAATATCATAGTAGCACAACCAAGTGAGTCTGCAAAAAATGCCGAACAAAATAACATCATCCACGAACAGATTGTGGGAGATAGAGATGTTCTGGCATAATTTCAATGGGGAGCACCTGTTTTCATCAACCGCCTTATTAATGTGCAGACTGAGAGAATTCATGGCCATTATGAATAAAAGAGGAGACAAAGGACATCCTTGACGGAGGCCGCGAGAGGCAAGGAAGAAGGTCGTAGGCATTCCATTTACAATGACAGCATAATTTACCTGTTCAACGCAAGCCATGATCCAGTTGATCACGTTTGCTCTTAAACCCACCTTTGCTAATAAACATCTAATGAAAGCCCAATCCATACAGTCGTAGGCGTTGCAGAGATCAATTTTCAGTATGACAGCATCACATTTTTTCTCCCGAATAGCGAAAAGACCTTCTTGAGTTGTAGCAACCGCATCTAAGATGTTCCTCCCTTGCAAGAAAGCATGTTGATTCTTTGATAAGTGTAGAGATAGAGTTCCTTTGATCCTATCAGCTATAATCTTTGATATAATTTTATATGATATGTTACATAGAGAAATAGGACGGAAATCCGAGAAAGAGAAGGCATTTTCTTTTTTAGGAATGAGGGCAATATAGGTGGATGTAGTCTTCTGATTAATGCAGCCCGTCACTCTGGATTCTTCCACCATTTTCAACAAATCCGATTTGATAATATCAAAAAAATGACAGAAAATTTCTATTGACCATCCATCCGGTCTAGGACATTTGTCCTTTTTAAAAATCTTTAATGTTTTCAGCAGTTCTTCCTCAGTCACAGGTTGAAAGATCTGATCATTAATGTCATCATTGAACATCTGAGGATACAACTCAATTCCCCACAGGATATCCCGAAAAGACCTGTCATCTGTTCTCTTATATTAATTTTCAAAAAACCTCATAGCCTCCCTTGAGATTTCCTCTTGTGAATACAAGAAACCCCCCTTACCATCGTTGATTTTCCAAATAGAATTCTGCTCCCTTCGAGCGCTCGCATATCTATGAAAAAACTTAGTGTTTCTGTCCCCTTCCCTCAACCACAAGACTCTACTCTTCAACCTCCAAGATAATTCTTATTGTTCTAAAATCTTGGATTTCTTTCTTTGTAACTCATTTATGAGACATCTCTGCTGAAAAGATATGCAATTTGATGCCATGGCATCCGAAGCACCATCAAGTACTTTTTGGATCTTCCATAACAAAAACCTGTTAGATTGTCTCTTCTTGAATTGCCATTATTTAACCACCTTCCTAATAAAGTCCATTTTTTCTCTGAAAGACATATTCAAAAAGCAAGGATTAGAAGGCAGCCATTCACACTAGAGGTTATTTATGAGAGCATTGAAAGCCGGATCCTCCAAGAAGGTCCTGTTGAATTTGAAGGAATAACCCTTTCTAAAACCTTTTTCCACCCATCTCAACACGATCGGACGATGACCAGAAAAAAACACCCTTTCTATAGAGGAGCAGGGCATGCCCATCTTATCAATCAAACTAACATGAAGGATAAAACAATCAAGGCGCTTCGCGACGTATGCCCTGCCAGACCTTCCATTTTCCCAGGTCGGAAACATCTGTGCCGGGATGATATCCACAAAATTTCTACACAGCAGTTCATTTTTAAGCATATCCGCCAATGGGTCCTTTCTTTGATTCGATCCCCAAATTTCATCCATATTTAGAGTAAAACTGAGGTCCCCTGCAATCAATAGATTTTCAATGTCAAGAATCTCAGATTCAAAAAGCTTCTTCCAGAAAGGCTCCCTATTCCTGTAAGGAGCATATACATTTATAATATTTATGGAGAAATTTTGACCCCGAATCTGAGCCGAAATCAAAATTCCCGCCATGCACCTATAAGTTTTAGCCATGATCCAAACCGGATCCCAAAGGACAACTAAACCACCAGAGAGTCCATTAGCATCAACAACTGAAATATACCAAGAAGGGAACATCTTTCTAAAATAGGAAATGGAGACAGAAGCTGAATGCATAGATTCTTGAATCAAGATAATCTTTGGACTGACAGAGGAGAAAAGATAATGTTTTGTAATTACTTTTACATTCGGAAAATTAGGAAGAATTAATTATGAATAAGTTTATTAATATAGTTTGTGGATTTAATAGCTGAAAATTGAAAGTGTTTTAACGTTTTATAAAAAAAATTGTCCTAAAAATGAGGAAGAATTATTGATAGAGTTGGTTTTGTGGATTATAATATAGTGTCAAGATTTAATAGTTGGATGTTTTTATATTTTGTAATTATTTTTTTTATCCAAAAAACAAAGAAGAATTATAGATTGACATGGTTTGTGGATTCAAGAGTTCAAAATTGATAATGTTTTTGTATTTTATAATTATTGTGGACAAAATATATGTTATATATATATAACAACGGCAAAGGGGAGTAGAAAGAACAAACAATAAAACCCAAAAGTGAAAAGTAAGGGTGGGTAACGCTGAAGAGACTTTGAGGTATAGGAATGCAAATCCTCAAATGGAATTTGAACTAATGACGATGAACCACACTGGTTGGTTCGAAACAGGTCGATAAATGAAATTTCATGTGATTTACGCCGAAAAATCTCTCATAAACTATATAAATAAATGAAATTTCATGTTATTTACGGCGAAAAATCTCTCATAAATGAAATTTACGTCCATAAATGAAATTTCATGTGATTTACGCGGAAAAATCTCTCATAAACTAAAATTTGTTGTTAAAAATAAAATGGTTGGGTTAATAATAATAATAATAATAATAATGCGCAAAATAAGGAATAAAATAAAATGGTTGGATTAAAATAATAATAATAATAATAATAAAATAATGCGCAAAATAAGGAATAAATAAAATGGTTGGGTTAAAAAATAATAATAATAAATGCACAAAAGAAGGAATAATTAATTATGAATGAGTTTATTAACATGGTTTAATGGCTGGAAATTGAAAGTGTTTTTATGTTTTGTAATTACTTTTACATTCGGAAAATTAGGAAGAATTAATTATGAATAAGTTTATTAATATACTCTGTGGATTTAATAGCTGAAAATTGAAAGTGTTTTTATGTTTTATAAAAAAATTATTGATAGCGCTGGTTTTGTGGATTATAATATAGTGTCAAGATTTAATAGTTGGATATTTTTATATTTTGTAATTATTTTTTTACCCCAAAAACAAAAAAAATTATTGATTGACATCGTTTGTGGATTCAAGAGTTCAAAATTGATAATGTTTTTATATTTTATAATTTTTTGATGGACCAAAATATAGTTTTTCTTAAATTTTAATATAATCTATAGTATATATATTATTAACTACTGCAAAGGGAGTAGAAAGAACAAACAATAAAACCCAAAAGTGAAAAGTAAGGGTGGGTAAAGCTCAAGAGAATTTGAAGAATAGGAATGCAAATCCTCAAATGGAATTTGAACTAAAATTTGTTGTTAAAAATAAAATGGTTGGGTTAAAAATAATAATAATAATGCGCAAAATAAGGAAAAAATAAAATGGTTGGGTTGAAAAATAATAATAATAATCAATAATGCGCAAAATAAGGAATAAATAAAATGGTTGGGTTAAAAAATAATAATAATAAATGCACAAAAGAAAGAATAACTAATTATGAATAAATTTATTAGCATGGTTTAATAGCTGAAAATTGAAAGTGTTTTTAGTTTTGAATTACTTTTACATCTGAAATTAGGAAGAATTAATTATGAATAAGTTTATTAATATAGTTTGTGAATTTAATCACTGAAAATTGAAAGTGTTTTTATGTTTTATAAAAAAAAAAAATTGTTTTAATAAATCGGGAAGAATTATTGATAGAGTTGGTTTTGTGGATTATAATATAGTGTTTAGATTTAATGTTAGACGTTTTATATTTTGTAATTTATTTTTATCCCAATAACAAAGAAGAATTATTGATTTACATGGTTTGTGGATTCAATGAGCTCAGATATTTTGATAATGTTTTATATTTTATAATTATTGATGAACAAAATATATGGTTTTTCAAATTAATTAGTTATATATATTATATTATATGAATAATATATTATAACTCACAGCAAGAGTAGGAAAGATCAAACAATAAAACCCAAAAGTGAAAAGTAAGGGTGGGGTTACAGCTTCAATGGAATTGAATAATAGGGAATGCAAAATCCTCAAATGGGAATTTGAACTCAAAATTTTTTTTTAAAAATAAAAGTGGTGGGTTAAAAATAATAATAATAATGCACAAAATAAGGAATAAAATAAAATGGTTGGGCTAAATAATAATAATAAATAATAATGGGCAAAATACAGAATAAATAAAATGGCTGGGTTAAAAAATAATAAAAATATATGCGCAAAAGAATGAATAATTAATAATGAATGAGTTTATTAGCATGGTTTAATCACTGAAAATTGAAAGTGTTTTTATGTTTTGTAATTACTTTTACATTCGGAAAATTAGGAAGAAATAAATATGAATAAGTTTATTAATATAGTTTGTGGATTTAATAGCTGAAAATTGAAAATGCTTTTATGTTTAAAAAAAAGAAAATTGTCCTAAAAATCAGGAAGAATTATTGATTGACATAGTTTGTGGATTCAAGAGTTCAAAATTGATAATGTTTTTATATTTTATAATTATTGATGGACAAACTATATATTTTTAATTTATATATATATATATATAACAACTATTACTTTGTTATGTCATTTCACTACAAGGTAAGACATTGGTATCTCTATAAGCTACCACTATTAGAGGGTATGTATTTGAACAAATTCACACTTGCATTTAGCCCCAACCACATTGTTGAGGGGTGTTACATTGCCCAAAAATAAAATCATACATAGACTTGTTTGGACTACTATGACAAGGATATCAATACTACCAAGATTATATAACTTTTGCATCTAGTCCTCAGTTAAAATTATATAAGTCTTACATCTAGTCCTAGCTTAACTACCAAGAACAGAGGACTTATCCCTTAAATTGGAGATCTAACCCTAAATTATAACTTAACAGATTGCATAGCATACCATCATCCTTGAGATTTGTTAAGATCGAAAAAAAAATAAAATAAAATAAAAATAAAAAATAAAAAATAAATAAAAATAAATAAATAAATAAAAATAAATAAAAATAAATAAATAAAATCAAACGCTAACATTATGGTCCTTGCATAGCATACCATCATCCTTGAGATTTGTTAAGATCCCCAACCAAAAAAAACAAAAACAAAACATCAAAGGCTAACATTATGCTCCAATTGTATTATTAAGAGTGGAGGACCTCACGTTATATCATAACCCTAGTGAGTGGCCTAACAAGCCTAGTTGCATTGGTGATCCAACACCTCATTCAAAATCGGATATGTTAGGATTTCTTTAACCTGTCAAGAGGGGATATTCACACTCCCTTACATGGTACACAACAATGATGTCAATACTAAGATATGATAATTGAAAAAACCCATTAGAGATAAGAAGTATGCAAAGTAGAAAGGAAATCATCACAAGCTTCGCATATATAATGCACTCATTTATATTATTTATGTAGAATAACATAACCAATGGAGAGTAATATGTTTAACCAAGTTTCCAATAAAATGCAATATAATAAGTGATTGACTAATTTGGATTGAGTTATTATATAAGAGAAAGTGCTAAAACACAAAACACATTAAAAAAATTACAAAATATTTTCACACTAATGTGAGAACTAACATACTAAGTTGTCACGAAGGAGAGGAGGAAGAACACAATAGTAAAAAACAAAAAGTGAAAGATAAGTGATAATAACTATTCAAATTAAGAAGTATAGTGATGTAAATAGTTATATTTGATAAAATGAAATAGTTTTGTCATAAAAAGGGAAATAAGGAAATTCTAACTAAAATTTATTGGAATAAAAAAAATATATCTTGGAAATAAGGAAGCATTATCAAATGAGTTGGCCTAGGTGGGTACAAAATTGGATGACATCTTCGTTTTCCTTCTTCTTATTCCTTTTTTTTGCTTAAGCAAGTCATGATCTTTTTATTAGCAAAAAATGTTGTACCATACTTATAATATCGCAAAGATGGCGGGGATAATCTTTATGGGACCAAGTGCCCTTCATGGGGAAACCAGTTGATTCCAAAGTGAGACTGAAAGTCCAAAAAAATTGTGATAAAAAGTGTTCTGAAGCAAAGTAGCAAGTTTGAACTAAGCCAAAAAGCATATCCAATAAGACTTATAGAAAATTGTCAATTATTTGCATGGTTTTTTATTATTTTCATTTTATTAATGTTTAGCTTAAAAATTGACTTTCATAAATATGTATGTTTACAATAAAAATGTAGTTATGCAAATAAATAATTATGTGTGTGTAGACACACACACACACAATTATTTATTTACAAAGTATGAAGTACATAATAGTTATTTGGTTGATACACCATTACATTGTGAGTCGTGACATCAAAGTTTATGAATGGTCATGTAACACCTCACCCCATATTTACCCACTTTAACCGACTCACCAAGGTAAACATGAAATGAGAGTTATTATGCGTAGCCCGATTTTGAAGATTCACTTATGGAAAATTGGCTCCACATGTCCAAAACTGACTGCAAAAACCTGGCGACACATGATCACATTGTTATCATCCTAACTTGACCCAATACTATTTATTTTCAGTTTCGTTCCTTAAATTTCGCACAAATTTCTATTTTTGGCAGTTTTTCGGGTTCTAAACTTCCAAGGACATTTTGAGGGCCTAAACGACATTTTCAGGGGAAACAGAGAGATAAAAAAAGTGCCCAAATTTGACTCATATTTTTTGTTTTAACCTCCTCGTGGAAATCTTTGAAACAAAGTATTATGATAGTCAAACGAAGATCATATGCCAAAATTACGACCTCGAGAAGTTGGAGGTCCACATTGCTCATTTATACAAACACTTTGTGTACATTGTACGTTTAGGTCATAAATACATATATGTTCACTAATTCAATAAGCTCATTATAGAATCATCAAGAAGGCTTTGTGCCCTCTCAAGATAGTTGCAACAACACTTGTTAGCCCACGCATTCATCAATCATTTAATAACTTATCAAGTCATAAACAAGAGCCATAGCTAGAGCACATCATAGAATCATGCATATAACTAGAATAGAAGCCATGACAAATCAACCATAAGATCAACATAATAACCATTACAAGAGCTCATAGATCATAATAGGAAAATAGGTCATATTAAGATATGCATATACCAACCAAGTTAGGGACTTCAATGTACCACCTAACCATAGATTGGGCTAAACCAAATCTCTCTTTCAGCAAATCGCCCCTGAGCCATATTCCAAATATGAATGTGGGATCATAAGGGTTAAACCAACACAAAACCAACCAAGGCTTCCAGAGGCCAAACCAACTCAACCCTCAACCACAATGATTTTACGTAATCGGTCTAGAAATCACTAACAACAAGCAGAACGATCTCTACCCAAGTTGTCCAAGGCTCTAGGAAATAGTAACTCAACCCATAGTCTCCAGGAATCCCAAGTTGTTACAGGGCTCTAGAGCATGTGTTCCAACCCTCAAGCTCTAGGGATTAGTAACTCAACCCACAACCTCTAGGGAACACAAGTTGTTTCAGGGCTCCATAGCATTTGTTCCAACCCAGAGCCATAGGGAACCTGAGTACCAATAAGAAAATCCAAATTGGGAACCCACTACACCATGGTGATCTAGGAAATTGCAAGGCAAGGCTAAAGCCATTGTCAATCTAGGCAATTTTCCATTCCAATGACATGACATAACCAAAGAATCACATGCACATACCATGCATCCAAAACCCAGCTAGGAGATCACACATGCGACTTGTTACCTGCAAAGTAATCTAGTTGTAGTCGTTGATCCAAATGTCTTTGCTTTCCTTTTCTTGCTCTTTGCTTCCTTGTTTTTCTTCTTCCAAATCCAAGTGAATGCTAGAGTGCTCCAAGCATGCTCTAAGTGTGCAAGAGTGAACAAGAGCTCAACCCAAAAACTGTCAAAAAGCTAGCAATTGTTTCTTTGACGCCTTTTTATTATTGATGCATCTATTTTCTTCATTTTCCTCTAATTTCCCTTACATGCATATTTTTATCTCTTCACCTTCCTTTTCTCCTATTTCCTTTATTTTCATAATTAAATGTCAATTATTGCCTCTTTGCCTTTGCCAATTTCCATAGTCATTAATAAACCACACGTGATGCCCACTATAATGTTTTGTCCACCATTCAACTTGGAATACGTGTCCCATGACCTTGGTCTTATCTCTTCCACCGAATTTGCTTAGGACTTGGATTTGTCTTAATGACATTGCAAGTAACAAAAGAGCATTTCTCATAAAATATAATTTTATACTTATATTTAGTCAAATTACTAGCTATATGATATTCCAAATTCATTAATGAAAAAGTGGGATTAGTGTAGCAAACATAATGCAAATGCATCAAAAAAATATAACACATGAAGGTGGGTGGCTAGAAATATAACCATGTGTTATAATTTTTTGATACATTTCTCTTGTGATGGCTACATGAGTCTCACTCTTTAATATGTGATATTGGCATAACAAATACCGAGTAATTTGGGTAAGTGTAAGAAAAAAATGACATTTTATGGTAAATGTTCTTTCAATATTTGCAATGTCATTGGAACAAGATCCGAGTCTTAGGAAAATTAGATGGAAGAAATATCCCTTATTGCAATAAATTAACCAAAATTCAGTATGACCATTCTTAAAATTCGATGTCTTGCCTTGTAGTGAAATGGTATGACAACTAAAAGTCTATAAAAGAGTGGGATTCATGTTGCAAACATAATTTAAATGCGTTGATAAAATATAACACATGGAGGTGGGTGGCTAGAAATTAATCATACTTATATTTTGTTTAGGATACCGCAATAAAGGAGTACGCACTAGAAAAAAATTACACTTACATTTGGCCCTGTTAGGGTACTATAATATTAGGATTCATAACTTTGAATTAACTATGATTGGTCTTGTAATATTGTACATACTTTCACTTTCTCCAAAATGTTTTCCCATATTAAAAATAAAAAATGTAAAGAGGGTGAAACCCTAAAAGAAAAATCAAAGGACTAATAAAAGAAAAAGATAAAAAAAAAGAGTATAAAGTATAAACCCCACCAAAAGAGATAAAAAAATAGATTCTGAAAGTTATGCAAATTCAAATGCCACTACTTTTTACTTTACTTTGCAAAATAATATTGTGTGCAACTTGTCAAAAAATGCCATAATCCATGATGGTCAAATAGTTTAATCTTGATCCATTCATGCGTTAAATTTCACGCTGATAGATAGAGAACAAAGATCTAACCAAACTGTTTAATCTTGGTAGATCAGTGGTTAGGTAGAGAATAATAATGAGCTCAACAATTTAATATGAGCCATTGGAAAGTCATAAGCTCAAATGTACCTACCCAGTAAATGAAGAAAAAATGTTAGGGTAAATGATGGGTAGGCAAAAGCAGTTTTCACAAGGCATGGAGAGCATCAAATTGGTCATTTCATATCACTAATATCCCCCAAAATCCCCTTCCCCTTGCTTAAAATCCTAATGTCACTCTAAAAAGGCATTTTCCCTTGTAAAAATATCCCTTTCCTTTCAGACTAACCTTTTCCCCTTATTCCACACATTCCCCCTTCCTAAAACTCCTTTCCCTAGTTTAAAACCCATTTCCATCACTAATAATTCCTTCCCTTTACTAACTCCGCTTTTTTCATATAAAACAGGAAAAACCCATTTATCCAAAGATTGCAGCACTTCATATATATTGGGTCCCACTTCATTTTAACTCCCGCTATCATATTAACCCCGCTTAATTAAACTCCACCCCTCCATATATTTAATTTAATTAAAACTTAGTTTTAATTAAAATAATATATTAATGTCCACCTTGTTAATTAAAACGCGACCCCATGCCCCAACTCATCCCTCACAACTCCGCCACCTAATAACCCTCCGATCACCCACCTCCAGATCCAATGGCCCACATTCCATATCGCACGCTCTGACGTCTGACTTTTAACATCACAAAAGTGCCCGAGATAAGCTGTTTTCCCCGCCTGCCTTTTTGTTACGTGGCAGCCCCACGTTATATCGCATCCTCCAAAATAATACCACCATACCACTCTAAAGCAGTGCGATAAACCACCTTATCGCCTCCTCGCGTCAGATGAAACTGCCTTACTATTCAAATTTAACCCCGCGCCCAAAGATTAACCATTGTTGGTTAAAAACTAAAGAAGCCACCCTTTCCAATCTTTTCACTATTATTCTGTTAAGGGTTGCAGAAAAGAACCTTCACAGACCTATTCTATAGTGCCAGAAGATCTATGGAACTATTTTGAGTCGTTTTACAACCACAATTCAAACTTTTACTACCAGAAGATGCTGCCAACTCCGATTTGAAACACTATAAAGACTATTGAATCCTTAGAAAGCCTCTGCTGCCCCCAGAGAACCCTTCTACATACCAAAGCTTCATTTTCCAGGTATATTCCTAAAGTACCAAAGGCCTGTACTTAAGCTTTGCACAACATTTCTAATAGGTTAATCAATTGAACCAATTTAAAACCCTTGTTGACCTAAAGAAAACCAATGTTGCATCCAAAACCCTTTTTGCAGATTGTATTCATCTTTTCACACTATTCCAGAGGTCCCAAGCATACTTCTTAAGCCAGATAGTGATAAATTGAATAAAATAAACAAAACTATGGCTTCCCAAAGCATTCTAGATGCAAAACCCCTACAAACTCCTCACCTAGATATTGACCACCTCCCATTGGCTGATAGAGATTTCCAGATCAAAGACACAACTTCCCCTAGCAATCTGTTAAAACTCCACTGCTAGAGCAAACACAAATTCCTCAACTAGAATGATGATATTCAACTATGGGAATCAAATTTACCCAAATACTTGTTCCCATATGTATACTAGTTCCCTAAAATCATCAACCTATGCCAAATATGCTATTTCCCAAGTCAAAGAGCCATAGTCTCTCCTAAACAAAAAAAAATTGTTCACAATCACTGCAGGATCAATAAATGAAATGTTGCAAATCCAACCAAAGCCCAATGAAGCCCCATTTTCTATTGAAAACCTAATTGATATGTACTTAAAGCTGGACCTTCCCAAGAGATCCCAAATTTTCCAGACTTTCCTCCCAAAAAAAGCTCAAGTTCCTACAGGCAGCCCTCCATATTCTACCACCATTTTCTCTGAGACAACCAGACAAATTGTAACCATGTTGTCCTATATTCTATGATATACTATTGATGAACATGTAGACAAGTCTATACTTGGTTTCCTTTATATTTTTTGCTCAGGCAACCCTCCAGCTACAGTTTTCAATTTTGCCCAATTCTTAGCAGAAAAAATCCATGGTCAATTGATTAGATTATAAGATGAAAGAGTATTCAAATACTCTTCAGTATTATTCCATTTGTTTCTATATTTCCAATCAGAAAGGTTTACAATTAAAATCCAAACACTAGACACTAAGGAAAATCCTAGATTTGTTATCTTTTGGACACCCTTAATCCAAAAATATTCCACTAATTTCAGCTACAAGGATTTAATTGATTCATTTGTTCACCCAGTGGTTAACATGCTAAGAAATAGCAATCAACCCATGGTCAGTGATGATATAAAGAAAGTGTTGCAATTTTCCAAACACAATAGAACAGGAGACTGGTATTTATACCAGAACTACACTGAAGTTAGGGTTTATGGATGTCAACTCACTCCATATAAGTTGCCCAAATATCCCCCCATGAGGATATTTGCACTAGAATATATCAGGAAGATCATAAATTCAGATGATGTTAATTTTGTATTAGCCAAGAAGAAATCACAGTTTAAAATCAAGAACCAGCTTGGTCCTTTTATCTGCAATAATAGGGATGCTGGAGAGGAAGCAAAAAGATGTTTACAAGAAATGCAGTTCAATGATAGTTTCGAATGGCAGTATGATCCTTTGGGTGTCATAAACAAACTGAGACTCAAGTTTAAATTGAGCCCTTTTATGCATGAGTCCAGGCTAGAGATTGAAAGATATGCCAACCAATCAGAGTGGTTGGAAAACACCTTACTAGATATGGAGAACCAGATGGATACTAGTTCCATTCTACATACTCCAGCCCTACAGGACAGAAATGCAAAAAGGACTAGAGAAGGAGGTTCTTGCTCAAACAAAGATACAACAGAGAACAAATTTGAAATTATGTATAGAAAAAGAACAAAGCTGAATCCAGTAAATGAGCAAGAAGAAGTAATTGATACAATTGAGATCATTGATACAGACACTGTAATTAAAGAAAATGCACTTCCATTGGTTTCAAAGTAAACTCGTCAACCTTCAACTTCTAGTGCTCAGATCATCCAAAAGCAAAATAGTGTTGAAGTCTCTTCATCAAGTGAACCAATGGACAGAGAAATAGACATCAAAGAGAGATACAAAGATATTAAGGCCAAAAATTAAGAAATAAAAGCTTAAATATATTCACAATACTTGAAATAGACTCATGGTGGCCACAACAGATTACTTTCTGCATTTGATTATAAGACAGGAATTATGTTGGTGACCTTTTTGCAACCCACAGTACAACATCCTAAGTCATCAGTAGATTACAAAAAGATAGATTATGAGATTCCTGCCAAAGATGTTCATCCTATAGACCAAATAGAGTTTCATAAGCAAGCAGGAGAAATGTTATACTCAACTGTGACCGACAAAGCTATGAGTGTACAAAAACTACAAAATTCTCTAGAAAATATTAAAGCACAATTAAAACTAGAGAAGGCATCCTCACAAGCTATAGATAACAGAATTAAATCCCTTGAAGATGTGGTTATTGAAGTGGGATATGATCCAAACAATGTTAAAGGTGCAGGAGAACTAATTAAGAAAAAGAATGCAGGCATTGCTCCATTGAAGAAGCAACTTAAATTGCCTCCTACTGAACATCCATAGACCAAGGAAGTTTCAGAGAATCAAAACCAACAATATGAGATGATGAATCTCATTCTTCAATTAACTGTTCAATTAACAAAAATAGAAAATGAGATGGATAAGTTAGTACAAGAGAAAAAGGCCAGCATGGAAGCAATTACTATCACTACTATTCCTAGAGTTATTGCAACAGTTCCTTCTACTTCAGCAGTTCCAGTAGCTTAAACACTTCCCACTACATCAACGACTACATCAGTTACAGAATCATCTACAACAACAGCTCATCCTAGTGATGGAGGAGGTAAATTAATCAAAGCTATGCATGCTATGTCCATCCAAGCAAATGAAATAAATAGGCTTAAAGATCAAACAAAAAGTCTAGAAGATGAAAAGAATTTGGCACAAATCATGCATAAAAATGAAACACAAAAGTCAAATAGATTGATTGAGAGAATACAAAAGTTAGAGAAAGAATTGACATTAAAAGAACCACTTGCCCAAGCAAAGCAACAACTGTGGGCCAATATCATTAACTCTGTTAATGATATTTGGCCATCCATCCAAGTTATCTTTGAGCAGAAGGATTTAATCAAGGAAGCAACTGAAGCTATTCAAAAAGTTAGGGAAGAACTTGGTAAGAAGCGAGAGGAGGCCAATGAAATCATTAAGTTTCTTAATTCCAAGAACAAACAAGAATTGGAAGATATTGGCACAAGTGACGGGACAAAAACAATTCTAGAAGTAAAGAAAGTAATCACCAAAAGGAATCTGATGATACAGCTTGAAGACAAGTGTCAAAACATGGAGCTTGCAATAACCAGATTTATGGTGAAATTTGATGTTTTGAGGCAGAAAGGCCTGCCAAATCCTATGGTTATCAATGACAGATTGATGAAGCATGAAGACTATGATAAGAAAATCAGATAAGTGGCAAAGGAACAAGCAAACAATTCAGCCATGAAAGGAATTCCAACAGGAAAAGTGCTATATCAAACTTTTGAGAATCTCTTTTACCTCCAACATGAGGTAAAATATCTCTTTATCAACAAACCTACATTTGAAAAATACACATAGGCTGATGAAATCTTCAGAATAATGGTAAAGATTAAATTACCAGATGCAGAGTCTTGGGAAAAGCTGAATGATTTACTATGAAAATGAAAGGTAAAATGGTGAAAACAAAGCAGTCAAGGTAAAACAGTAAAGAGTAACAGATCAGTTACGTTAAAGAGTATCAGATGAAAGATAGAGTTTAAAAGTCAAAAGCAGAGTAAAGGGATAACCAACATAAAGGAAAACAACAAAAGAGATAAAGCAACAAAATATCAGTGAAAGCAAACAACAAAGCCAAATAAACAGGGACAACTTGCATTAGTTAGATAGTTGTCTCTATCTTCTTGCATGAAGATATTTCATTTTCCTTGAATAATTCCTAAATCAGTTTTAGGATATTTTGTAATAGTTTTTGTATAAATACTTCACAATTCGGAGTATTGAGTGGGTGGATTGTTGAACCTTTCTATGGTTGTATTGATCTGAAACCTAAGGGTTTATTGTAACATTTTCAAGTCAGCAGACTGGACTGAGTAATAAAGGCATTGCATTACAGGATTCATGAGTTGGGCCACTTCAGTGAAGTATCTTTCATTTTTTAAATTGTTATTTCATTAATTATTTCACATACTTACATGTTTTCCAAATTTGGATGTAATAATTGGAATATTATTACAAAATTTGTTTAAGTACACTCTGTATTGAACAGTTATTCATTTTGATGTTTTCTTCTCATATCTAGAATAGGGAATTCGTCATTGCTCTCTAGTTTTGATTGACCTCTTTCATTTACCTCATTATCCAGTTTGAGGAATCCTTAACTACTCCTTGATCCCGATTGAAAACCACTTCACCTTTCAGCCTAAAAAGATCTGAATTTGCTCAACTACCTTGCCCTGTGGACATTTCCTTTAGAACTTGATTCAGTCTTATTTTCTTGACACATTGACTCCATAGCCCAATGGAAATAGAAAGTCTTCAACCCATCTAAGTCAGTAATTCCGCCAACAAATCAAATCAAAACCAAATCAAGCTTACATAAATAGCCTAAAATCAATTAACTCAACAAAGTTAAATCATTAAGAGAGAGCCCTCTCTGAGCATTAGGAAGGCTAGATCTTGATCTCAAAAGTAGGTGTGTGGTTACCTCTATTATTTCTTTAAACACAATATAACAACCCTAGGGAAATTTTGGAGTGATAAAGGCCCCATATTGATGGTGAGGGGAGATTGCTTAAAAAGGGGCATACATTGATTTGTTTAAGGTACTACAACATAGATATTAGTTCTACCAAAATTGTAGAAGTCTTACATGTAGTCCCAACTACATTGCAAAGAGTGGAGGACCTAATCCCTCAATTATCGCTTCATGGATCATATAACAAGCGATCATCTTCATTAGTGATCCAACACCTCATTTGAAAATGACCATACTTGTATTTATTTAAGCTACCATGACAATGAATATTTCTTCTAAAAGCAAAATTGTTAAACACTTACATATTGTTGCAATTGTAGTGTTGGGATCTTAGCATCTAGGTTAAGACCCTAGTGGTGACATGACAAGCCACTAGCCTTGCCAGTGATCCAAATACCTCACTCAAAATGGATCATACTTGGATATGTTTATGCTATCAAGAGGAGAAATTTGCAATACTTGATATTGACACGTAACAGAGATACGAAACTCATAAAAGAATTTAAAAATCCATTTGGGAGAGAATGCATGTTGATAGAAAGAAGACTTTTACAATGCACATATGCATGTCCAAAGACACTTATATATATGTGTGTGTGTGTGGGGGGGGGGGAACTCATGGAGAGTGATCAAGTTTAACAAAATCTCTAATAAAAGTTAATAAAATAAATGAAAGAACATTTTACCTTGGCATCGAAAAAGTACAAAGGAGAAAGTGTCAAACCAAAAATACATAATGAACAACTGTAATGTATGTTCATCCTTGTTTACTAAATTACCATAAACCTTCATACTTAAAGGGATTCAATTAATCATCTTTAAATTCAATTAAATGTGAAGTACACTTTTTCTAACAGAGTACAAAACAATCCTTAAGCTTTGTGTAATGAAGGTCTTGATACAAACCCATATTCTTATTAAAATAGGATCAAAGAAACCAATGGCCAAAATTTGTTAAATGACCTCAATCCCAACAAACAAAACTAACATAAGCATGTAATTGAAAGCTAAGAAGTATAAGCATTGATGTGGAAGAAACATGAATAAAAAGCACTAAATAAGCAGTGGTGTACTGAAAAGGGTTGAACTCATTACATCTCATAATTGAGATATGTGGGATAAAGGTCTTGAGTGAATCCTTGTGTGAACCAATGTTTTAAAAAATGGCCGAATCGAATATGAAATGGCCGAGTTGATCTGAGTCATTGGGATTTTTTGTGACCCAGCAGAAAAAACGGAACGGGAGGCCTAGTCATGATTAACTCGGCCGAGTTATTGCATGACTCGGCCGAGTCAGTCATGACTCAATCAACCTGGCCGGTTCTGCAATACATTCTCCTTAATCTTCATTTTCATCCTTTTACTTAAATTTTTAACATTACCATGAAATGACTCAGGATGTTTGAGAGTGGTTCTGACCTCATTGGATTTCATATGGAGAAAGTAGAATTTTAGATTTCATTCAAAATCCAGTAGACTTATCAGTTTTTTAGGATTTTAGGATTGGAGGATTGCAATGTTTCCATTGAATTTTGTCATGTATTAGGGTATGGAACTCGTATTTAATCAAGAGCACCAATCCCTCTATGGAACTCCTGTGGGATTCGCTCCCAAACCAGGAGCTTCTGAAATGTCACTTCTGCTCCCGTTTTCGCTCTCGCTCCCCACTTTCGCTCCCACTCCCAAGTAACACTAAGCGAGATGATGTTGGCAACTCTAGCAGTAGCCATTAGTACCGGTCACAAAATTTTGTTGTAGAGGCCATTTATAGCCTCCTTGGTTATGTGTTTTTGTTTTGATCTCTATATCATCATCGTGTATGTATTGGACAGTTCACTGGGTGCCATTTTGATATAATGGATACATTCATGAGCCTACTTTGATCATATGTTGTCTTCTATCTATATTATAATGTTGTATGTTTGGAAACATGAATGAAAATCTTTAAAATTATGTGTTTTTATAAATAAAAAATATTTAATGTATTTTTTACAACGACCAAGTCATTGAAATTGAGCCGGTCGAGTCGATACCGAGCCAGAGTCGACCCTCGACCAAGTCGGAGTTTTAAAACATTGGTGTGAACGACTATGAAAATATGAGATACTTGTTAAACATTTTGTTCATTAAAAACTAAAATATAACAAGACCATTACATGCACTAAATAACAACATTGAAGTTGGTAGTGGCCCTTGTAAGCCTTGAATGCAACCATCTCTTAGTTTAGGTGATTTATTTATCTAATCATAAATAAAATGAAGTATCTTAGAGAAGGGATTTGAACCGCATAGTTATATACCCATGAAAACTTCAATGTAAGGCATGGGAAACTCACTTTTATATCTCATTAAGTGTCATATAATCAATAAAGGCATGGTAAAAGAAATTAGTTTGGAGGCTCATTAAAGTAGCATGAGAGCTCTTATTAGTACCATAAACTCAATTTCTCAAACTTCTAAGGCTTACTCCATAAGGTTTTTAATCTCAAACATTTTGAAGTGGTTATAGAAATCAGGATGGACCATTATTGGAGCTTTATGGAGTAAACTCAAGCATGCTTTATATAGGTTTTGGAAAAAGTTTTATGAGCATCTCCTAAAAGGAGACATTATGTTCTTTGCATGGTGAAGATTAACCTAGAATACAAGTTTCTTGGGAGGGATCTAACTGCATGCCAATCATGTGAGTCTTGAAGCTAAGTTGGCCTTTTTTTAGAAGTTTGGACATGGACATGTGTTTGAAGTCAATACTTTGGATACTTTTAGGTGGCAAGTCTTTGATAGTGTTTATTTTTCCCTCCCAATGAAAGGAGAGGAGTTCCTTTGTTTGGTTAATGGAGTATGTGATCTAGGTGTATATAGGCAGCCACCCACCTCTTTCACTGACTCAATAGTTCTCTATCTTCTTAGAAGTTTTTCTACAGTTTTTGGGGTCCCAAACTTCTAAGGCTTTTTTGAGGCCCTAAATGATGTTCTTTTGGCCATTCAGCGGCTAGGGGTTGTCAAGGAATTCCATGGTCATGACCAAAAGTTGTAATCCTCAGATAGTGCTTTCCAGTGAGCTAATGTGTGCCCTAAATGGAGATTGTATGCAAAAGTTGCACCCTCGAGAATTTGACATACCAATATCTACCTCAAGGCCCATAAACGTTTTGGAACTTTGTCTTCTAAGGTTAGGGATTTGGACCTCTATGGTTTTATCTTTATGTTAAAATGACATTCTTTTGGCCTCTTGTAATAGCTCTTTGTGAATGACTATAATCTCCATCTTTCTCTCTTTAGAGGTAAAGTACCACCACTCTAACCGATTTGTGTTCTACAATGCTCTATTATTTTATTTATTAATAGAAGCTAAGATTTCATTATATTATTGTGCTCTCTACCATACTTCTCTGTGTGTATTCCATTTCCTTTACTACCTTTCATTTTGTTCCTTGTACAACCTAGCTCAATATGTCCATCAGTAAATAAATCATTGAATGTCTAAAACAACATCCACTCGTCTTATGTATGTAACATATAAGTCATCCTTCAGGTTATAGTATTTCATTGCAAGTTCCACCTTCATGTTGAATGTGTTTATGTTGACGGAGAAGTGTTTAGAAGTATCAAGGTAGAATCTAATAATTTTACTTATTTCTTATTAAAGAATGTTTAATGTGCTACTTGTAGGATCAACCAAAATAAGGAACATTTTCCTTTCAATATAGGGATAGAACTCAAGGGTATCAAGACTTCTCCACCCAAGCATTGCAATAAGAGAGATGGAGATGTCCCCTGATTTTGATGTTAAAATGGATTGATCTTATTACCCATAGTCATTATTTTGGTTTTTTTTTGTGGAGAGTATCCTCCCCGTGATGAGATTTAGAGGCATAGTGGTTGTTGGGTAGCAGAGGTCCTGCATAATGGTTTTGGGGCAGAAATCCCAAAAAGTAGGATTAAATTATTGTAAAAACTCCGAAGTATGCGAAGCTCGAAATATAATAGGATTGAGTCAAAGGGTAGTCTGCCCAAAAATAATGTAAAGAAATATAAATAGAGTCGACCTGTGCAGGGTTCGCGAGCCAAGGAAGGGTATAAATAGAGCTCGGCTCTATGAGGGAAAGATAGTTTAGTTTTGAAAAAGATGAAATGTAATGGGTTTTAGATGAAGATAGTTTGAAAGCATCTGTAAGTCCGAGTCAAGGGTTGGGGTAGTAGATAGAGGCTCTGCAACTGTGTGCGCAGAGGCCTAGAATGTCTGTAACTATGTGCGCGGACGCCTGTAGCTGAGTGTGCAGGACGGATCTAGATGTATCGAGGATAAGTGGAAATAAAGGTAAGTTTCTTCTGAAATTCTGTGTTCCTTCTGAGCTATCGCAAATCTGACTTTCATAATATCTGTTTAAATTAATCTGCTTATGGTATGAATGAATGTAAATCTTGGTTCATTTTAATGCGTGAATCAGTGGTGTTGGTTAAATGTTTGCTTAAAGACCCTGTTAAATTTATAACCGCATCCTCCAATAGAATAGTGCACTAATAAGAAAGATACGATCAACCTGGATCTGTGTGAATATCAAGCAGCGCAGAGTTGTAAACTAGTGTGTGAAACCTCCAGACCACACCAAGACATCCCTAAGGTGTGGAAACCTGGTTCCAGCACCCTCCCCTACTACCTTGGGTGAGACCTCAATCCGCGCTCCGCGGGCTGTTGCCGAAAGGGCTGGTAGCTGCGGGATTTGTTTAGCTAACTCTTCTGAACCTGGGTTAGGCCGATATAAGCCAACAAATGGTTCCATTGTCGGGACTGGGACCTACATAAGGGGTGACTGGTGTGAAACGTGGGGACTCAATAGAAAGGAAAAATCAAAAGGATCAGGGACGGTAGTAGAGCAAGGGTAACTATGGCGAACATGATCTAGTTAATAGTGTTCAAAGGAGCGGGAGGCGAAGACCCAGAACAATTTTGGTTTGTGCTAACATCAATATGGAATGCGCAACAAGTCACGGATGATAATATCAAGAAAGCCATCTTAGTTAGCGCACTGCAGGATTGAGCACTAGCATGGTATATGAAGTATTAAAGCATCAACCCAACGGTGGGGATAACGGACATCCATACTGAATTAACAAAGGAGTTTAGCCAGCCAAAGTCAGAAGTGATGTCGGTTGTAGGATTCAAAGAGATCACGACGATGCCTGGTGAGACCCCATGGGACTTGGATCAGAGGTTGAAAAGCACCATTCGCGAGGCCAACATGACCCTGACGGATGCACAACACCGCGCTTGGTTCATCGCATCATTAACACCATATTTGAAGTCGGCTTTGTCACAACAAAAAATCTCAACCCAGGCGGAAGCACTGGAGGCAGCAATGCGGCTGCACAAAACCCCGGTACAAGACCTAGGGTTGGGAGTTTAGCAAATCCAAGCGTAGGTCCAAAATTTGTGTTTGGAAATACAAAAGTTAAAATAGGAACAGACACCACGTTCGGGAGTCCAGGAGGAAGTATGGTGTATAAAGTGCAGGAGCCAGGGACACGATAAAGATCACTATTCGGTATCGGTGAACTTTGTGGTCACGAGGGAACCAACACCATTGCGACCAAAGGCATAGGCAGGGCCGAGCGCAATCGCCCCACTCTGGTGCGCAATTTGTCAAGTAGGAGGAAATCACAACACTGATAACTATCATCTATTGCCAAAATACAACTAGACCCCCACTAGCTCTTTTGCAACTTTTGTAGATTGGTGGGTCACGAAGAAAGAGATTGTTGTAGCTATCGAATATTGATGGACCAGGCACCTGCCTACAGAATGCAGGCTGAGGTGCAAGGTCAAGCTCCAGCCATGTCAATGGCGTGCGGTGGGTTACCGGGACGGGGTCGAGGATGTGGCGGAATGGAATTAGGAAGGGGTTGCGGGTAGCTAATCTGTTACAATTATAGAGGACCAGGACATTACGCGCGGGATTGTACCAATCCAACCCGAATATCATGTCCTTATTGTGAGCAATTCAATCATGAGTTGCTAGACTGCCCCATGCTGATAGCACATATTTGCAACAAGAAGGCAACGCCTCCTACAACAACACAAAACATCCAGATGATGAGATATGAACCACGCGACGACGAACCCACGATAAACATGGTAGCGTGGAGCGGTGCAGCCACAGGAGCGGTCAACAGGGAGAACAATATGGAAGCTAGGGAAAGCTTCACGGGCGTCTCTACCTAAGGTAGTAGGGATCGACCTGAGCTAGCTAGGGATCCCTCGATGTTGACTACCTTCTTAGAGACATGCATAAAACTGCTTCGCGACAACAGGGTAGTTAAAGGGTTACATGAAGTGATTAATAGATATGCAGGATGGGGTGAACCTCGTGTAGTCCAAAAGTTAGGAAGACACGCATCACAGACAGGTCGGTAGATGTGGTTAACATCACAAATTAACGACTACGAGATGGATCAGGTCATTCTGGACCTAGGTTCGGATGCAAACGTATTGCCTAAGCAAACTTGGGAACGCATGGGTAAGCCTACACTACAATGGTCTCCTATTCGATTGCGGATGGCCAATCAATAGAAGATCTTGCCCATGGGAAGACTGCAAGGAATTACGGTAGATATTGATAGCGCAAGTACCTGGATGGACTTCGAAGTTATTGAAATCATGGACGAAATTAGCCCGTACCCTATGTTGCTAGGGATAGTCTGGGCCACTGACATGAATGAGGTTATTGACCTTAAACAGAGGAAGATGATATTTGAGAAGAAGTCGCTCCGTGTAGTCGTTCCGCTAGATCCAACAAACGGATCGTGCTACATAGAACCTGTGCGCAACGAAAAAAAGGATGATGCATTGGATTGTATCTACAAAATTGCTGCAAATAGGCCAAAGGAGGAGTAGAGACTCTCGCGAGGCTATGCCAGCTCATGCACCAACGATTCAGATGAAGAGGACGAGCGATGGCGAAACAGGGTGAACGGAGTAACCACGTTACACTGCAATATGAGGACAAAATCGTTGTATTGCGTTAAAGCTCAAAACTACGAGTTGTCGATGTATGATGGGTTGATAGTAGTGGATGAATTCTTGGTTAAATTCGAAAGCGCGGTACCAGAGTACCAATGGTTTGATGCGCTAAAATGGACATTCTGCGCGACACCGACGTGATGGTGGGACACCCATGAAGGGACCTTCCAAAATTGGCGAAACTGCAGGCACATGATGCAGATAAGATTTGGGAACCCAGAGCTACGAATAATGGAGAAATACGATGGCCGAGATGATTCGTGCCTGCACCTGACCAAATGGACCAAAGCTTATGGTGCGGAGCCTCAACCAGAATCGGTGCAATTATTTTATCATACCCTGGATGTCATTCCACGGAACTGGTATACGGAAACAGAGCTCCTACATGGCACTGGAGAGTGGGATATCCTGCGCGAAGGGTTTTTGTTGACATTTCTTTTTGAAGACCAATGGATGGATACCGTGGATGACGCATTACAGCTGATAAAAACCGCCATATTCAGAACACCGCCAGATCCAGAAGAGGTCGTGCTGTCAGACTGGTCGCGATGGTTGAGCCAGGTCTTAGCATGTTACAATGTACAAGTAGAAGATGATGAGGATGACCCGCGTAACATCAATATACCCGAATTTGAAGGGAGTCATGAGGTGCGTGGCCCCGAGATATAAGATCCAGACATCATGGTGCCATTGAAAACAAAGCAAGTGAATATCAGAACATAGGAAGAGCAGAAGTATGCTACGCTTGGGGACTATTGGGATGACACCACTGCGGAAAAGGTCGTTAAGTTGCTCCGAGAATTCTTAGATTTATTCCCTACAAAAATTACGGAGATGAAAGGGATTCTAGGAGACTTAGGAATGATGAAGATAACTTTGAAGCCAGATGAAAAGCCAGTGAAACAACGACCCTACTGATTGAATCTAAAATACAAAGCAAAGGTTCGCGAAGAATTAGACAAGATGCTGGCAGCAGGCATTATTGAACCAGTCGAGGAGTCTGATTGGGTAAGTCCTATGGTTGCATAGGAAAAGAAACAAAAGGGTGAGATCCGCATTTGCGTAGATCTGCGGAAGCTCAATGATGCTTGTATTAACAATCCGTTTCCAACACCCTTTACATATGAGGTACTAGAAAATGTGGGCGGGCAGGAAGCATACTCCTTCACAGACGGGTTCTCTGGGTACCATCAGATCAAGATCGTGCCAGAGGATCGGAGCAAGACAACGTTTGCTACCAAATGGGGTTGTTTTCAGTATATAGTAATGCCATTTGGGCTGAAGAATGCGTGTCATGCGGAAAGAGTTATTTTTGATGACAAAACTAACCTCCCTCGGAGTCTAAGACTCTCTAGTGTCAAACAAGACAATTAAGAGCAATCCTTCTCTAAACATACATTATTGTATGAGAAACCAAGTGTTTTTCGATCCTACCTCAAGTCCAACGCTTGTTGTAGCAATCCAGCCTCGTCGATCCAGATGAGCTCCTCCTTCACTTTGAAACCTGCATACACTAACAATCAAACGATTACATAACACCTGAATAATTCATAAAACAAAGCATATTCAAC
>APFE031627896.1:28094-46723 GCA_000404065.3 Pinus taeda | reverse complement strand
GGAGTATCAAGTTTTGCAATATGGAATCTAAGATCTGGAGAAATAGACATCCCTATCAACCCATGTGCTTGATCTTGCCTATTTTCCCATTTAGCTGCCTTATCTTCATCTTTCGGTTTGGTTTTTTGGCCTATGGCTATTCTGTAAAGACCTTTACTTCTAAGTAAATCCACAATGTAGGACCACCATTGGAAGTAGTTGGTGTTGTCAAGAATAACTTGGCATTGACTTTCCATTTTAATAGAAACTAAAGCTATATATGTTGAAACTAAGTGTTCCAATGGAAATATCTCGAAAAATTAGGCTGGTTAAAAAAAACGGCTCTGGAAACAGCTTCCGGATGAAAAAGTTATGGCTTTTTGAAGAAAAGTTGATCAAGATGCCGACGAAGTGCGGGAATGTGCGGAAATGAATGATAATGTTAAAAAAAACCGCCCCCTTTCCAAAATTAATCTAATGAGCTCAAAAAAAAGAAGACTTGAATTCAAGACCTCTACTCTCATAAAGTAGCTTTGGACCAAGTGAGCTAAACTAAAAGTTAAGTAATTTTTGGAAAAGAGGAAGGGGTTTTTTTTTTTTTTTTAGTCACTGAAGCTTTGGGCTGCGTGATTACTTGAGAAATCTCTTTTTCCCTACAAAACAAAAAACACAAAACCCAACACGGACATACAAAAAAAAACAAACCTTACGGCTTGAATTTAGTATTACCCAGAAACCAAATATTTTCCTCAATGTTTTTGATTTTCCGAGATCACACTAAGGCGCGGCGGAAAAGAGCATACACATGAGAAAAATCCTTCCTCTCTAGTTTTGATTTGCCCAAATCACACTCACGGGGCAAAGAGCATACGCAGAAATGAAAGGTATAGATCCGGTAATAAAGAAGATCTAAATAAACCGAAATAATAAATAGAGAGAAAATAACTAGAAACTGCAAATAAACACTGTATACCTCCAGATCTTAAAAATGGCATAGCTAGGGCTACCAGAAACCTTTTCGCGTGAAACGAAAGGGGTTCCTCATTGGAACAGATGCTCCTAACACAATAGAGCAATCCTCTCGGCCCGAAAGTAGTCAGAAACAGTAGATCTAGGAAACGACAATCGGATGCAGTTCTACCGGCTTCAGATTTGGATCACCAACGGACACGGCCCTCAAATAGCTCTGATACCATGTAGGAATTTATGGGGTAATTTCCTCAGACAGAACACCAAAGGACACCGCTCACAAACAAATCACAGATCAATACACCAGTATTTTTGACGTGGTTAAAACCCTCAAAGAGGGAAACAGTCCACGACCTGAGCTAACGCAACCACTTCAGGCTAATAAAAGAATGAAAATTTATATAAGCTTCTCTCATGAATAGTAAACCTACAAATGACCCTCCATGCTCTTTAAATAGAGATCATGGACCAATCGGGTGTTAAGCCACGGATCAAGTGTCGGTAATACCGAGGAGAGAATGAACCGTCAGATCACTACAATAATCATGACCGTCAGATTGTAAGTTACAAAAGTACATAGTAAAGAAACACATTTTACCTAACTCTACACTAGACCAAGTTATACTTAACTATTTCCTATGTGTCTGAATATCCTAACACTCTACTTTTCTACATGATTTCCATTCACATGCATGCACTAATTACAGTTAAATTTATAGATCTTAAAGTTTAATAAAATTGTAATAGTGTAGAATCTCATATTTTTAATATAATATTACCAGATCTATTGTGAAAAACTGTCCAACGTAATATCCATGGCAATTTATGGATCATTTGGTATCAGAGCAAGTTTCTTTAGGTATTTTGTGGAGATTGCAGGGATCTAGATTGGCGAGGTCGAAAATCGTAAGACCCTAATCATGGTCAAAGAATCTGTAAACGAGCCTTGTGATCTTGCAGAGGTGAGATTTACACGGTTGAAACAACAAGTCACATATATCAACCGTAATGTAAGCCTCCTCATGGTGTCCTTGAATAGCAATATGGGGATATTTGGAGAATATGGGGGTTCGAATGTAGAGGACAAATCATAATAGGGGTCAGAAGATTGCGGAGAAATAAAGAACCAAAAGAATAAAGGACCCAAAAAAGATCAACCCAATTCAAGTGTCGTGAACCAATCACAGTCCCTTTTTAAAATGGAAGCAAAAGTCGATATCAAGTCGTACCATGGAAGGATCGACACTCTGAAGTTGAACCACTACTTGCAGCAACTAGAAGTTTATTTAAGTGTCCATCATATTGAGGAAGGGAAAAATATCTCATTCACATGACTGAAATTAAAGGGCCATGCATTGGCTTGGTGGGAGAGCCACACAGAAACCCTGAGGTTGGAGGGAGAACCTCTAATGACTAAGTGGGAGGATTTCAAAACCCTCATTAAGTCACAATTTTATCCCATTGGGTACGTGGAGGACCAGTGGATCCGGTGGCATTACTTTAGGCAAAATTCGAGCCAAAGCATGCAGGAGTACACCACAGAATTCAGAAAGATGGCTATAATGTTGGGTATCTCTTCAAAGAACCCAGATGTAATCCTCAAGTATTTAGGGGGTTTGCACTGCCATCTGTGCGTACGAGTGATGTTTTTCAAGCCCAAATCGGTGGACAAGGCTTGTGTACAGGCGCAATACTTGGAAAACATAGAACTAAAGAGAGTGCAATCAAGTGGATTGAAGCAAAAGGAGCAACATGGTGCTTCTAAGAAGGGGAAGAAGAAGCAAAAAGGGGGAAAAGATAAAACGATGACAACCACAGTGCACCAATGTAAAGATCCTAGGAATCACTACAACCACTGCAACATTGATGGCCATACAGAGGAGAAGTGTTGGAAGTTTCATCCAGAGCTAAACCTGAACAACAAGAAGAAAGATAAGAAGAAGAAGAATCTCATGGCCATGATTTCGAGCAACCAAGTTGAAATAAACTCAAACTTGGATGAGAAGATCATTTGTACCTCAGTGCAAAAGGAGTTGAATCTGAGTAACCTTCAGCAATAGGAAGAGAAAGAAATGACCAAACTCTTCCATATAAAGATACAAGTCAAGAAGAAAAAGGTTGATGCTTAGTTTGACTCAAGATCACAGGTGAATCTCATTGCAGCAAAGTTGGTCAATAAGTTAGGGATGGAAGTTCGTGATCATCCAAGCCAATATTCATCGGGATTGGTAAATAAGGATACAAAGTTGAAGGTAACAAAACAATGTAAATTTCCCATTATTAAGGTTTGAGTTTTTGCATAGCCGACACCAACCGCGTGCACTTTGCTCTGCTTTACGGAGTTAGGTTTAGGTTTGAAGCCGCCAGCGAGCTCGACGCTTCCATGAGTGGGCCTGGGGGTGGGGAGTCTGCTCCCACCCCTCCTTCATCTTCAGAAGAAGCATTTCGCAGCCTGTTAAAACAGAAAGGGAAGAAGCGACAACCCTCTGAAATCCCGAAATTCATAAAAAAGCTTGAAGAAATTCCAGAGATAGCACTTCCTGAGGAACAACCGATTAAAATAGCTCTTGCTCTGGCCGACAGAGGCCTGGTAGGGCAGTTCATGGGCCGATGGCCTTCCACAAAATCCACGGATGAATGGATTCAACGAAACTGGAGACCTCAGCTGAAAAATAACGTGATTTGTTATGCTGTGGGACGAGGCTACTTCATTTTTGAATTTACCTCCAAAGAAGATCGTGATCTAGTGTTCAGGAACGGGCTGTATTTTATGGGAAATCAGGGACTATATCTCAACAAATGGAGCCCTGATTTCAATCCCTCTGTCGATGTCCCTAAGGAGGCGCCGGTCTGGGTTCGTCTTCCGAATCTCCCGATACATTGCTGGAGCTATCAATCCCTGCAGAAGATTGGAAATTGGCTAGGTCATTTCATCAACAAAGCTGACCACAAGGGCCAATATACCTGCGCCAGAATATGCGTGGAAGTCGACCTGGAAGCCGGTCTGCCAGAAGCGGTCAAACTCACAGTTGGAGATTGGCAGCATTATCAGACGCTGGATTACGAGCAATTTCCATTCAAATGTCGAACCTGTCATGAGCATGGACATTTTCAACGAAACTACCCAAAAGCTCGAACAGGGATCTCGGCCGAAGAAGAAGGATGGAAAGAAATCAGAAAGGGAAAGGCTGTCCCAAAGCCCCCGGGGCAGAATAACTCAGTACCATTGGGGAAGCCACAAACTAATACAAAGGTCTCTGCAGCTCCAAAAGTTGGCTCCTCCTCAGAAGAAAAGGTGGATGTCTTGGAGACACAAGAGGAAACAGGAAATTAGCTAAAACAAGGGAAAGAAACTGAAGCCGAACCTTCTGTTCCATCAGTTGAAGACTGCCAGAGAGGAAATGAAAGCAATGAAGAGCACATCAGCCTCGCCTCTGACTCTGAGGGAGAATCAGAAGAGCGAGATCCGAGACTGATAACTCGCAAGTCACTCCCATCAAAACGACAAGGGGTCGAAAATCCAGAAAGAAACAGAGAGAGGAAAAAAACTTATCAAGAAGTCCTCCAAGGCTCCCAAAAAACCCTCAAAGGAATGATGAATACCAGATCAGGGCGCAAGAGTACCAGGGCTCCAAAAGGAACCTCGACCCCCCAAGCCAGTAAATAATGAAATACATCTCCTGGAACTGTAGAGGATTAGGTAGCGGGTTGAAAGAAGAAGCCTTGAAAGACATAGTGAGAATATATTCGCCTGAAATCCTTCTCATCCAGGAGACAAAGCTGGAGGATCTTCTTCTCCTCCAATCTAGTAAAGTTTTTTGGCAAAAAGGTCATGGAAGAGCGGTTAGTGCAAGAGGCGCTTCTGGTGGAATTGCCACCTTCTGGAACAACGTCATATATGATCTTATTCAAGAAAAAAGTAGCCCCCACTGGCTTTTCACTCAGCTCCTACACAAAGATTCTGGTCAACAAGTAAGTTTGTTTAATATTTATGCTCCTGTAATGCCAAGCGAGAAATTTTTTTGTTAGAACTCGCTTCAATCCTTTCTTTCAGAGCAAAATCCAGAAAATATCATTATTGCAGGTGATCTGAATGTCACCCTTGCTCTCGATGAGAAAAAGGGAGGCTCCAATGTCAGGGACCCTGCCAGAGAATGGGTTGAAGATATTACGATAGGATGGGATCTGGAAGATATTAAACCTTCCTCAGGTAAATTAACCTGGTCTAACAAAAGATTAGCCCCCAACCACATTGCTGCCCGTTTGGACAGATTCCTTGTCCAATCTTCTTTTCTGACATGTGATCTTATGGCCTCTTCTAAAATTCTTCCTAATCTCACTTCTGACCATAAGCCTATCATCCTCGAGCTTTCTCAGGATGGTAATCTAGGCCCCATTCCATTTCGTTTTAGCCCTCTGTGGATTTAGCATGAAGGATTTCAAGAGGTGGTCTCGGATGCCTGGAATAGGCCAGTCCACGGCTCTCCTTTCTTCGTGTGGGAAGAGAAAATTAGACGCCTAAATAGAACTCTAAAGGAGTGTGCTAAAAGTTTGAAAACTCCTTCGGCCAAAAGGAAAGATTCGCTTAACAGTCTAGCTGCTCACCAATTAGCTATGGAGCATACTCCAGTTACTCAAAGTCTTCTCCAAAAAGAAGTCGAGCTGCAAAAAGAGGTTCACAAATCGAGCATGTATGAGGAAGAATTCTAGAGACAGAAGTCTAGGAATCTTTGGTTAAAGTCCGGAGATAAAAACACCAGCTTCTTTCATAAACAAGCCGAAGCTCGTAAGCATTTCAAATATGTTTCTGAAATACATTTCCAAAACATTGTGGTTAAGGACTTCGATGGCATCAAGAGCGCTGCATACTCCTTCTTTAAAGATCTTTACTCGGCTCTTGAAGAAACCCCTATCGATCCCCTCTCCTATCCGATGAACTTAATCCCCAAATGCGTTAAGAAAAAGGATAATGCAATGCTGACTGCTCCGATCAGCATGGACGAGCTCAAGGAAGTTCTGGAATGCATGGAGCCTGATAAAGCCCCAGGCACTGATGGGTTTACCGTCAGGTTTCTCTTAACTTGTTGGTCGAGAATAAAAAAAGACTTATTGAGAATGGTTAGGAAATCCCAGAACTGTGCAAGGCTAGGTGGTGGCATCAATTCGGCCTTTCTAGCCTTGATTCCAAAAGAAAAAGGCGCTTCCGACTTCAGCAGATTTAGACCCATATCCTTGTGCAACTCCAGTTACAAGCTGGTCTCAAAAATAATTGCCAACGGACTAAAGAATATTTTGCCAGCCATCATCCCTGAAAATCAAGGCGAATTCATAAAAGGAAGAAAGATACTAGACAACATCGTGCTGGTGCAAGAAGCAGTACACTCCAGCTGCCAAAGAAATGAGAAAGGCATGGTAATTAAGCTCGATCTGGCCAACGCATTTGATAGGGTGAGACATGAATTTTTTATCAACGTGATGAAGAAGTTAGGCTTCTCAACAGCCTTCATAAACTGGGTAAATGCCTGTATTGCCTCGCCATGGATTGCGCCACTGGTCAATGGCCGTTCTACTGACTTCTTCCAAGCCTCCAGGGGCCTAAGACAAGGATGTCCCTTGTCTCCACTCCTATATGCTATCCAGGCCTCGGTACTCAGTTATCAGCTTGATCACAATCAACAAACTCAAACCCTGCCTGGTCTCAGAACTACTCACCAGGTGAAAGACATTAATCACGCCTAGTTCGCAGATGATACATTGCTGCTTGGAGGAGCCAACATAATCTCTGCCAGATCCTTCAAGAAGGAGCTGGACATTTACAAGATGTTCTCAGGAAGCAAAATTAACTTTCGAAAATGCTCTATCTACGGTTGGAACTACTCGATTAAGGAGCTGTCTGATATTGCAAGGCTATTAGAAATGGAAGGCATTCGTAAATGGGAGTCATTTAAATATCTCGGGATTCCTATCTTTAAAACCAAGCCTAAAGTTGCTCACTAGCTGCCACTGCTAGATAGGCTCAAGAACAGAATCCAAGCTTGGGGAGCCTCTTGGTTGAATAATGCAGGGAAAGTAATCCTCATGAAGTCGGTCCTTATGAGTATGCCTCTATATCAATACTCTGCTCTTCTTGCACCTAAAACCTTCCTAAGTAAAATGGACAGTTTACTGAGAAGATTCCTGTGGGAAGGCAGGAACACCAATGACAGAAGGATCCACTTAGTGAACTGGGAGATTCTCAAGAGACCCCTTCTGGAAGGCGGCCTCCACCTGCGTAACTTGGCTGCTCAAAACCTCGCTTTGGGATCCAAGATCCTGTGGAATTTAGTCTCTGGAAACTCAAGCTGGAGTAAAAGAGTAATTTGGAAGAAATACTTCCAAGGGAAACACCTGAGATGCTTGGATAATTCCCCAAGAACTTTAAAAGGATCTCCGATTTTCAATCTCTGCAGCACTGCTATGGAGCACTTCAGCCATCATCTTTATTGGATGCCTGGCAATGGGAGGAAGATCAAAATCTGGGAAGACTCGATTCTTGGTGATCCACCTTTAATTCAAATGGAAGGGTTGGCAAACATCAAAGCCTGGCTTCAGTCCTGCAATCTGCATTCTCTGTGGGATATTTCTACCTGGAAAGACGACACCGATAGACTATGGGACAACTGGAATTTGGGGGAGGTTCCTCCAAGGTTGCAGGGGGAAGCTTCATTACTGTTAGATCTACTTCAAGGCAAATCTCCCTCAAAGGCCACCTCTAAAGACAAAAGAGGCTGGGGCTCCCTTTCAGGCTCTTACACGGCTTCCGAAGGTTATAAAACTGTGATCGCTGGCCTGATTCCTTTCTCAGCCAATCCTCCTATGAATGATCCCTTACTTCTATCGATGCCTCTCTTCAAACCGCCCACAAATATTTCTCAGTTATTCAGCCCCAGTTCGAACCTCACTCTGTTCTCAAACCTGCAGAAAGTACTCATCAAAATCATCGATGTATTCTTCGAAAGGCTGCAATCAAGATGTGTATTTCTGAGAGATGCATTTGGGCGTCGGAGCACTTCCTCTTCAGCAACATTCTATCCTAAGTTCGAGCGGAAACTCATCTTATGGTTAGCAAGCCCAAGGTCTGGCCTGGGAACGCCTCTAGCCCAACAACTCTTCAGTTCCGTGGGTCATTCTCCAACAACGAAGTGAACATCTCTCTGAAATTGAACACCTGGTTTACTAGTTTATTCTTAAAGGAAGGCGAAATTATAAGATGCGTTGTCTCCTGTGTACTCTACCAGCAAATTCAACTATCCTTGAGAATTCCTCTCTGCCAGCACTGTAATGTAAGAGCCTGCGGCAACTAGTTTGCTGCCATAAATAAAATAACTGTTATTGTCTAAAAAAAAAAAAACAAAACAATGTAAAATTAGATTTGTTACCAGTGTTGATTTTATTGATGAAGTAGACCTAGATGAGGTTCACCCTGATGTATGTGGAGTCATGTTTGGTATTCAATACATATACATGTGTGATGCAATATTCATTAGGAGAGCCAACCACTATCGGCTCATCAAGGATGGAAAATCATTCATCATCAATGTGCACAAAGGTAAGTCTAAAATCTCATTGGTAAGTGCCAACCAAGTCAGGAAATTAATCAGTTCCAGCAATAAGCTTGTTTTGTTGTTTTAAAGAGAAATTCAATTTGTAGAGGAGTCAATAAGAGGCAAGGAATCCCTTGAGGGGTGTACTATGAAACAAAAACAGGGGTGTGTGGCACTGATCATCATTGTGCCAAAGAAGGATGGGACTTCACATATGTGTATAAATTACCAGGCATTGAACAAAATCACACTCAAGAAGAAGTACCCCATGCCCATGATAGATGATTTGTTGGATCAGTTGTAGTAAGAAAAATACTTCACCAAGCTGGACTTGAAGTCCGCCAGGTTTGAGTTAAATAAGAAGATACCTAGAAAACTGCCTTCAAAACTAGGCAAGGTTTGTATGAGTGGTTAGTCATGCCATTTGGCCTATGTAATGCACCAACTACATTTATGAGATTAATGAATGATGTATTGAGCCCTTTTATAGATTCAAGTGTTATTGTCTATTTGGATGATATAATGGTATATAGTGCTAATTGGGAGGAGCATATGTCACATTTGATGCACATGCTGGAAACTTTGAAGAAGCACTAATTTCTAGAAAATCTCAAGAAGTGCGATTTTGCACAACAATCTTTGGTGTATTTGGGGTATGTGATCAGTGGAGGAGAGTTGAAGATAGATCCTTCCAAGATGGAGGTCATCATGAAATGGATGGTTCCTACTAATGTGTCTGAGGTTAGGAGTTTCATTGTGGCAACACAATACCTGAGGAAATTCATAGGCTCGTTTTCAGCGGTAGCAACACCACTCCACACCATAACAGCAAGTGGCAAGAGTTTCCAGTGAGGAAAAGGTCAGTGAAGGGCTTTCAAAGAGCTAAATAAGAAGATGAGCCAAGCACTAGTTCTGCCATTACCAAACTTACAGTGACCCTTTAAAGTGGAGATAGATGTGGGTGTGTATGTTATGGGAATTGTCTTGACGTAGGGAGGAAGGCCTGTATACTACCATTCTAAAGTATTTCATGGGGTAGTTCTTAACTACCCTATCTATGACAAGGAGCTCTATGCCATTGTGTAAGCTATGAAGAAGTGGAATAATTATTTGATGGGAAAGGAGACAATAATCCACACAAATCACCAACCGCTATAGTACCTGTAGGCCTAGAGTAATCTACAATGAACCAGGCATTACAAGTGGATGGGGTTTTTACAACAATTTCATTTGGTAACCAAATATAAGAAGGGCAACATAAACAAGTTAGCCGACATGATTTCAAGGCCACCCACATCAAATATTACAGCTTTGGTGACTTTAAGCACATGGAGCCATTGACCATGATGCATACAAAGAGGCATATTCAGAGGATGAGGACTTCAAGGAGGTGTATCAACAGTTGCAGAGTCAGACTCATGTGCACGATGGCGACAACACCATTGACTACCATCTCCAGGATGGGTTACTTTACAGACTGGATAAGCTATGTGTTCCTAAAGGTGAGTGATTGTAGCTAATTAGAGAGGCTCACACTGATCCAAACTTAAACAAGAATGGAACAAATTACCAATATAACCATAAATACAGAGATGCAGCAAAAATAACACTTCATTTCATTCATATCAAAATAATGAAATATGCTTACAAACTGAATGGAAATAAACTAGCTCGGATGATGGTAACTTATCTCTGAGAAGATATGTGGCGGCTACATGCCTCTAAACTGTGTTAAAATGAGGCTCAAGGGAATATTTTTCATTAAACAACGGGATAAAACCTTAAACAACCAGAATCTTAACCCCAGGAGATGTAACACCAAGAGTTTGTGGACCCCATTGTGGTTAGTTGGGTAGCCAACTTCCCCGTAACTTGGTCATATTATTTTTGTTTGGCGCATACGATACCTTGTTGGAAAGGTCTCTCCACTTACTATAGGATTTGTGGTGGGTCTGCTATGGGCATGCAATGGACCTCAAAAAAACGTCGTTTAGGGGGTCAAAACTGCTATGGAAGTTTAGGACCCGAAAAATTTCTAAAAATAGTAAATGTTGAAATAAACAAGGAAACAAATGAAACCAACTGGAGGTTTAGGTAGAATAGGTGGGTGGCCACCAATATCCACCTGGATCAGTCCTCCACCCTTAGGAAGCAATGGTCCCCATTGCATGCAGAGCCTCCATGAGGTGAGGAAATTTTTGTTGAACCTGGTCCCTTGTGAACCACTTGCCCTGGTGAAGGAGTTGGTCTGCTTTAATAATTCAATATAGATGGATCCTCTGTTGGCGAGTGTTCTTGATCTGTGTGTCCATGATTTGATCAGTTGTTTCTTATTCCATGTAGTCTAGATTGAGCTATGTTGGTGTGAATTGTTCTTCAATGTCGGATGTGTCCAATAATGGTGGAAAGTATGGCCGAAGATGGTCTACATTAAAAACTAGGTGCAGACCAAGGAACGATGGGATGCTGAGCTCAAAGGCATTGTCAACGATAGTCTTGGTGATGGTATATGGTCCATATCGAAGCGAGCGAAGCTTTTGGTGGGGTCCAACGACACACTCCTTCTACAAATGTAGCCAAACTTTGTCGCCCACCGGGAACTTGTGCAACACTCGATGTTGATCATGGTGCTGCTTGTACTTAGCATTGGCTATGTCTAATATATCATGGACTTGTTGGTGGATGTGTTGAATGCACTCAATGAAGATGTTAGCCCTGTCGACTTCGGACTGGAAAAGATCAAAATTTGCTCGAGTAGTTACAAATGGTATGGCCACATCAATGGGACATAATGGCTGAAATCTCAGCCCTACCTAGATGGGGCTATGGTTCATTGAGCTATGGAGAGATCTGTTGTAGCTATGTTGGACATAGAGGAGGATTTCATTCCATGTGCATGGATGCTTCGATCTATACATGCAAAGAATGTGTATGATCATCATGTTGACAACCGCTGTTTGGCCATCAGTTTAGGGATGGGAAGTCATGGATTTAGTAAGTTTTGTATCCAACATCAACCAGAGCCTTGACCAAAATGCACTCAAGAATTTTTTGTCCCGATCTGAGACAATGGACTGTGGGATCCCAAAGTGTACCCACACTCGCTCAAAGAAAATCTTAGTAGTGGCCTCTATTGTGATACTCTTCTTGCAGGCTGCCATGATGGTCATCTTCGAGAATCTGTCAATGACCACGAAAACACAGTTGTTGTCGTGCTTAGTATAAGGAAGGCCCATCATGTGATCCATGGAGATAGAATGGAGATAGATTCCTAAAGTCGACTAGGAGTAGGTAGAGGAGTATATAGGCCTTGCTTCTTTATGGTTGGTTTGGCAATGGTGTAGGCGGTGCAGGATCTAATGTACTTCCCAACATCTTTACAAAGTTTCAGCCAATAAAAATACTTTTGCAGTACCACCATTGTTTTCTCTACTCTGAAATGTCCAGTGACCCGACTATAGTGTGCTTCCCAAATCATCTTGGCACGCTCGCTTGAAGGAACAAAAATGTGTCCCAGGTGGCATAACAGTGCATCCTAAAGGTGAAATTTGGAACTTGCTTCCCTCCCAAGAGTGTTTGGTTTGTGCAGCCAAATTTTGGATCAATCTGGTAAAGATATAGCCACCCTGAAGTCTCGTGCTCACAGGAGTCGAGCATAGTGATTAGTGCCATGACTGGTGGTTAGCTGAGGCAATCTGCAACATTATTGGTCCTACCCTTCTTGTACTGAATGTTCAAATGGAACTGTTGTAGGTAGGTGGACCATTTCTGATGGCGATCATTCTGCAACTTCCCTTGTGTCTGTATGAACTGTAGGGGTTGGTGGTTTGTGTGGATGACCATTCCTTTTCCCAGAATGTAATTCTTCCATTGACGATAGGCCTACATAATGGAATACATTTCTTTGTCGTAAGTGGGATACATTCAGATTGTGTTTGAAAGTGTTTCACTTTGGTAAACCACTAGATGCCCCTGCTGAGTAAGAACTATACTAATAGCATAGTTGAAGGTGTCTATCTTAATCTCAAATGGTTGCTGCAGGTCTAGTAATGTGAGAACTGGTGCATAGCAAAGACAATGCTTCAACTTGGAAAACACCTTCTGTTAGGTTTTGAACCAAAAAAACTTTTCTTTCACTCTGCCCTTGGTGACTTGACTTAAAGGCTAAGTGATATGGGAGAACCCCAACATGAACCTGCGGTAGAAATTGGCAAGACCCAGAAAGATGCGAAGATCTGTTAGAGTGGTTGGGGTTGGCCAATCCCAAATGACTTGTATCTTGGTTGGGTCCACATGTACACCCTGCTCATCAATGATGTACCCCAGATATTTAACCCGGGTCATGCCAAAAGTGCATTTCTCCAAATTGGCACACAATTTGTGTTGTCCCAGGGTTTGAAGGACCTGTGGAATATGGTGGAGGTGCTCTTCCCAACTCTGGCTGAAGATCAATATGTCATCTACATACACCACCACAAATGCATTGGTGAAGGGTCGTAAGATGTCATCCATCAATCTCATGAAGGTTGCGGGGGCATTCGCCAACCCGAAAGACATGACTAACCATTCGAGAAGGCCCTCCATGGATTTGAAGCAGTCTTCCACACATCAGAGGGTTCGATAGGCACCTAGTGATAATCAAAATTCAAGTTAATCTTGCTAAAATATTTTACACCCTTGAGTTGGTCCATAAGGTCATAAATCCATAGGATTGGGTACCTATTCCGAACAGTGATCTTGTTCAACGCCCTATAGTCAATATACAATTTCCAAGTCTCGTCCTTCTTTTGTACCAATACAATCGGGCTCCCATAGGGTGATGAGCTTGGCCTAATGTTCCCTTTCTGCAACAACTCCTGAATCTGCCTCTTGATCTCATCATTCTCCAAAACAGAGCATCGATAGATCAATCCATTGGGTAGCGACGCGCCCGGGGTCAGATCGATGGAGTGCTTGACCTTGTCCATTTGTTGTTATTGTGCGGAGGAGCCCTGTCTGGAAGCTGTGGCCACAACCTTCTTCTTTCCATGAGGGAAAATCATAAGGAAAACAAATTTCCTAGTCTGGGAAATGATCTTACTGCATTTCTTTGCAGTGATAAAAGAGATGGTGGTAAGCGGGCTACCTCTGGTATCCTGTACAACTTATTGCCCAAAGTAATAATCACATAGTGAGGTCTAGACTCATATACAACATGTCACATCCACAAGTATCGTTGTCCTAATAATAGATCACAAACTTCAAGAGGGGAAACATCACACAGTACCTCATCCGTGAAGGGCTTGATGTTGTAGGGAAGGCGTCATTGTTGGCTGACGCAGAGATCTCGTCCTTGGTGAAGCCACCCGATAGTGTACGACTGCAGATGTGTTATCATTGGTAGGCCCAATCGCTTCACAACCTCTACTGAAATGAGGTTCTTTTAGCTCCCATGGTCGATAATGAACTGCAGCGGAGAACCCTTCACCCACATCTGTGAGTGGAAGAGGTGTTCCCCCTCTTTTGGATCTTCAGGCTCATTCTTCTGGATCTTGGTGGTGGCCACGGCGAAACTACATTCTGTGTCAATGATTTTCTTCCCTTTGTCATTCTCCTTGTCGGGTTCTGACTCAGAGTCATAACATGCATCTGAATCGGAAGTCTTCAACTTGACCACCAATGACTTCTTCGCCCGACACTCGCTTGTGTTGTGAGTGGAGCTCTTATGGAACTTGCACCTTTTTCCTATGTCCTTCTTTGTCTTCATGGTGTTTTTATTTTCTTGTGGCTTCGGCGGGCCGTCCTGGGTCACCCTGCCTTGGTTTTCGCCTTTTCTCCGTGGTTTGGGGGCACCTTTTCCTTGCTTCGGACTCGTAGATCCAAAGTTTCGCTACTTCTGTTTAAAGTTCTGCTCAATCTTGATAGCGTATCAATATGCCATGCTGAGTGAGGAGATGTCCAGGAACTCCATCTCATCCTGGATGTACTTATGTAGACAACCACGGTTCTTGAATACAATTTTCCGCTCAGAATCCTTGATACCCAATTTTGTGTGGAGGGTATGGAAAACATTTGTGAATTCCGACACATATTGGTCCCTTCCTTGCCGTAGCATGGTCCATTTTATGTATTTATCTTTGTATCTCCCGATAAGCTAATATTATTCCTTGATGGCATCTAGGAAAGAATCCCAAGTGGGTTTGGCTGAAAACAATTAGGATTCCCTCTCGTCCTTTTGTTCACAGTAGGTTTCCCATTAGTCCTTGATGTGTGGGGTGGATTTGAGAAGCGCAAAAGTAATATTTTCCCGATTAGAAAAATCATGAAATGGAAAATATCCTTCCAATAAATTAAACCATTTATCAATGACAAAAATGTATCTATTTGGCTCTCAAATATGGGAATATCAAAGTTAACTTGTACCTTAAAAGCAGCGGCGCCCCTAGAGTGGCTGCTGGATGAAGATGTGTCACCTGTTGGTAGCTATCGGAGGATCTGGGCAAAGTTATCCATAATTGTGTTCCTTTGTTGCTCGAGAGCTTCCTCGAGCAATATTTTGAAAGGATTTCCTGCCCCCTCGTCTTTATTTTCTTCTGCCATGGGAGGCCATCAAGGTTTGTGAGGCTTGTCTTGTAAAGGTTCAACCAATTCGAGCCCTAACTCCTTATACTCTGACCTTGTTGGGGACATGGAAATAAAAATATATAAAGAGAAGACCATTTTGATACCACTGATTCAAACTTAAACAAGAACGAAAAAAATTACAGATATAACCATAAATACAGAGATGTAACAAAAATAACACTTCAATTCATTAATATGAAAATAATGAAATATGCTTACAAACAAAATGGAAATAAACTAGCTCGAGCGATGGTAGCTTATCTCTAAGAAGAGATGTGGCAGCTACATGCCTTTGAACTGTGTGACAATGATCCAGGAAGATTGATCCAGGTGGATCTCTAAAAAGTACTAGTGGCATGGTAAAAAAGGCTCAAAACTCAAAGTGGCAGAATCTGGATAAACTTAGCTTCAGATCAAAGTGCTCGTCATTCTGATCCCAACTGTGTGAATGACACTCAAATCCAAGCTCATATGAAGAAGTTAGAGAAATTCAAAGTTCAGGTTTGACTTGGGCAGATGGCAGAAGAAGATGACATGGTAGAACTTTTAACGAATGGGGAAGCACCAAGTGGCAGGCCGCCATTGGCCCCGCATTTCACTGATCGCAAAAGGCAGAGGTCCGCGGTTAAGGAATCGGCCCCAACACTACCAAGTTGTGATTGCGATATCGCAATCGCGGATTGGAGGGGGATCAGTTTTACAGAATCAGCCTCTATAGAGTCATGATGTGATGCGATAATTGCATATCGCAATCGAAAACGGAAGTACTTACAGAATTGGCCCCCCGCAATCAAGGTTGCGATTGCGATATCGCAATCGCGAATTGGATGGGGATCAGTTTTACAAAATCGGTCTCAATAGAGTCATGATGTGATGCGATAATTGCATATCGCAATCGCAAACGGAAGTACTTACAGAATCGACCCCTTACAGTCAAGGTTGCGATTGCGATATCACAATACATATTGCACAATGCAGTGCTTTGATAATAGTAACACCCCCCGGGTCCGCCGATTGCAATACGTCAATTTCTCAGATGTGATACAGTTATAAGGTGTGGTTTTTAAACCCTGTCGGGTCTGTCGGTTTGCAGATTGCAGTTCACACTGCGCAACAACCCATTATGGAGAATCACCCTGAGCCCCGCCGATTGGGATACGTCGATGTTCTCGGATGCGATATGGTATAGAGTGTGGTTTTGAAAACGCATCGAGTCTGTTGGATCGCACATCACATCTTGCAGCGACCATTATGGAGGAACACCTTGGTTCCGACCGATTGTGATTTGCGATGGGGTTATCAATGCTAATAAAGCCGTCGAGTTTAGGGTATATGCCAATTCATGTGAAAATGGTGTCAAGGGTGGTTTTTCTATGTTTGATAGGTTTGTTCCCTGCGGCCCAAGAATCTCTGTTTGAAACAAACCGCATGCCTAAACTTGTCATTTTGTTTAAAACTGCCTAGATTGTTAAGGATCATGCCCACTAGCATATAAATTGGGCTATTCGCAAAGCGAGAGTGGAGAGTAGCAGAGAGCAGTGTATATTTATAGAGCAGAGTAGCAACACCCGCTCCTAGCAAGTGGCTGGAACCTTGTCTCAGAAATTAGAAGGTTCCGAGAAGGTGCAAAAAGCCCGATTATCCGAATTGGGTATTTGAATAGGTGATTTTGCACGATTTTTTTCGAGGAAGTCAGTGGTGTTATCTGTCTCAAGAGCTGGGCTCTCCATTTGTCATATATCTTTCAGATTGGAGGTATAAGGGTGCTTATGTAAAATGTGCTTGTACTTCTTCTCTTTTCATGCCATTTAATGAATGAAGGCCTCCTCACTATTGAGTAGGGCTCGAAGATGTAGTCCAAATTGGATGAACTCCGTAATCAAATCTTTGTGTCTTGATCTCATGCATAATTTTGCCTCTTTTATCTTCATTTTATATGCTTATGTTCCATGGTCATTAAGTGCTCTATTACATGTAATTCTGATGCATCTATAAGAAAAAAATCTTGGATCAGACAATGAGGCCCAAGGGCCTATTTATTATTGAACAACAAGAGAAAACCTTGAACAAACAAAAACCTAACCTAAGGAAATGTAATGCCAAGAGTTTGTGGGCCCTGTTGGGGTTAGTTAGGTAGCCAACTTCCTAGGGTCGTAACTTGGTCATATTATCTTCATTTGGCATGTACGATACCTTGTTGGAAAGGTATCTCCAAGTACTACAGGATTTGCGGTAATCCCCCACAACGAACCTAAAAAAACACCATTTAGGGGGTTAAAACTACTCCGGAAGTTAAGGTCCTAAAAAATTGCTAAATATAGTAAATGCTAAAATAAAAAAGGAAACATATGAAACTAATTGGAGGTCTAGGTGGAATAGGAGAGTGGCCACCAATATCCACCTGGATCATTCCTCCCCCCTTAGGGAGCAATGGTCCCCATTGTGTGCAGAGCCTCCATGAGATGAGGAAGTTTTTGTTGAACCTGGTCCCTAGTGAACCACTTGCCTTGGTGAAGGAGTTGGTCTACTTTGACAACTCGATATAGCTGCATCCTGTGTTGGCGAGTGTTCTTGATCAGTGTGTCCATGATAATGAGTTGTGGCCTGTTCCATGCAATCTGGGTTGAGCTCTGTTGGTGTGAGTTATTCTGCAGTGTCGGATGTGTCCAACAATGGTGGAAAGTATGGTTGAAGGTAGTCTACATTGAACACTAGGTGTAAATCAAGGAACGGTGGGATGTTGACCTTGAAGGCATTGTTACCGACAGCCTTGGCTATGGTGTATGGCCCATATCAAAGCGAGCGAAGCTTGCGGTGGGGTCCAGTAAGGTGCTCCTTCTGCAAATGTAGCCAAACTTTGTCACCCACCTGGAACTTGTGCGACACTCGATGTTGATCATGGCGCTGCTTGTACTTAGCATTGGATCTGTCCAATATATCATGGACCTGCTGGCATATGTGTTGAATGCGCTCAATGAAGTTGTTAGCCCTATCAGCTTCAGACTGGAGAGGACCAAAATCTGTTTGAGTAGTTTCAAATGGTATGGCCACATTAATGGGACATAATGGCTGAAATCCCAGCCCTACCTGAAAGGGGTTGTGAGTTGTTGAGCTGTGGAGAGATCGGTTGTAACTGTGTTGGACATAAGGGAGGCTTTCATCCCATGTGCGTGGATGCTTCGAGTTGTACATGCGCATAATGTGTACGATCATCATGTTGACAACCTTTGTTTGGCCATCAATTTGGGGATGGAAAGTCGTAGACTTAGTAAGTTTTGTATCCAGCATCGACCAAAGACTTTACCAAAATGAACTCAGGAATCTGTTGTCTCGATCTTAGACAATGGATTATGGGATTCAAAAGTGTACCCACATTCACTCAAAGAAGATCTTAGGAGTGGCCTCTGCTGTGATACTCTTCTTGTAAGCCGCCATGATGGTTGTTGTAACTTACTTTGTATTTTTACATTTTATTTGTTGAAAAAGAGATATATA
>APFE031627896.1:0-27787 GCA_000404065.3 Pinus taeda | reverse complement strand
AATGAAAAAGAAAAATAGAAAAGAGATATAAAAATTTGAAAAATAAAAAAGGAGAAGAAATTTTTTTCCATGAAATAAGCATGCAAATCTAAATGCCGCCATATATCATTTATTAGTTGTTAATTTGTTTAAACATAAATAAGCGACTAACTAAATATTTAATAAACGTGATTTAACCTTTTATCTTTTATATGTATTTATCGTGCTATTGTGGATCATCGAGATGTTCCTTGCCTAGATCAACGGTTGGGGGATTGTTTCAGACCCCCCCCCCCCCCCCCCCTCTTCTGACGTTTAACTAAGGGGGGGGGGGGGGGGGGGGGGGGTGTCCGAAAAGCTGAATTACACAAACCGCCTACCCTGACGTGTCACCCTCACGTTCACTTCGGACCCCCCCTCTCCAAAACCACAAACCATCCACCATCCCCGAAAACCACCGATCGATCAACTTTGCTCCCACCAAATAATAAATTGCCACTCCCCCTCCGCTATTTGTCCAATTCTTATTCGTTCCATGAATTATCAGTTATTCCACTATGACCGTTGCATTCTCGTAGTAAATACCTCACTCCTATCAGTGGTTATCCCTCAAACGGTTTAATCCTTATCCAATAAATAAAACATATATGTTTTTTATCCATTTCTTTGCTTATTTCATTTAACAGTTGCATGCACAGGTCCGTTACAAACAATACAAGTATACAACATTTGTCACTGCATCAACCAGCTAAACACTTGGTAAAATGATAGTCCTTTATCTAATTACATCTTCAACATGTATTCTTCTAAAGGAAAATCCAAATTAGTTGAAGAAAACCCATTGTTGCCCCCTGTTGAAGACTTAGACAAATTGCCCTTAGTTGACCAGTAGTACAAAATTTCTTAAATCCAATGTGAGTTTGATCTCTATGAACTGCACAATTGGGCCAAACATAAATTATCTAATGCTAGTGATGAATTTAACATCTGGGACTCCTTCCTGCCTCAATTCATTTTCCCTCATACTCATTCCTTTCCAGAATTTGTAGCCTGGTGTCATTTTAGGTACATTCTGAGTCAGAAAGCCATTATTGCCCAAAAAATGATATTGTGTTTACAATATCACTTGAGTCCATATGCCAAATCTTTCAAGTTAAACCTTCAACCCCTCTGCATCCTTTTTCTCTAGATTCCTTAAAATGTAGAATTACCAATAACCTATCCTCCATACCCTTCCTCAATGTTTCCAGAGATGACTAGACATGGTGTCTTAATGGTTTCTTGTCTATTAGGTTATCCATGTGATCAATGGGTTGATGAAATTATTCTAGGATTAATATTAGTGTTTTCAATTGGTGAAAAACCATCACTTATCTTCAATTACAGTGAATTTATGTTAGAAGCTATCCATGATCAATTTTTGAAGTTTTCTACTTAAGGAGCCTTTAAATACACTCCAGTTCTTGTATACTTATTCCTATTTTATTAAGCATATAAATTTCAGTTTCCATTACAGAAACTAGATGAACAGGGAAATCCTCAATCTGTAATTCATTAGACTTCCTTGGTAAGGAAGAACACCATTGAATTTTCTTTCAATGATTATATAAATGAGTTTCTATATATGGTTTTATGCTTGCTCAGTAGTGATGTTGTTCCTAGGATTTCACCTAAAATCAAAAGAATTCTTCACCTCAGTGAGCAGACAAAGGCTAGAGATTGGTACCTATACCAAAACTACGCAGAGATCAGAGTATATGGATGTGAGCTTCCTTCATATAAATTGCCTAAGTTTGTGCCAATCAAAGATTTTTGTATTAGAATATATTAGGCAAATAATGAACATGGATGAGTTGCATTTTGTGTCAACTAAAAAGAAGTCTCAATTCAAGTTGAAAGCATAAATTGGGCCATTCATTTGCAATACCAGAGCAACATCGAAGGAAGAAGATCTTCTTTTGAAACAAGTGAAATTTAAATTAAGTTTTACCTTGTCTTATGATCCCTTGAGTATTATTTCAAAGTTAAGAGTATAAACGAAAACTACTCCTTATGCATACATTCCCAGACAAGAAATTGAACAATACATGAATCAAGAAGAGTGGCAGGAGAATACATTGCAGGAAGTAGAAGAACATGTCTTCATCTCAACAACATCAAAGACTCTAGTTCCATAAGAGAAGTAGGCTAAAAGAACAAGGGAAAGTGTTTCTCTTTTAGTTTCAGAAAGTCAAGAGACAAATTTTATAATGTACAAGAAGAAGAAGAAAAATAATCTGAAAAGCTTAATTACACAAACCGTCTCCCCTGACGTGTGACCCTCACGTTCACTACGAACCCCCCCTCTCTAAAACCACAAACTATCCACCCCCTTGAAAACCTTTGATCGATCAACTCTGCTCCCGCCAAATAATAAATTGCCACTCCGCTTCCGCCATCTATACAGTTCCTATTATTTCCATGAATTAACCATTATATCATCTGTTATTCCACTATGACCGTCACATTCCCGCAGTAAATACCACACTTTTGTCAATGGTTGTCCCTCAAAATGTTTAATCCTTATCCAATAAATAAAACATAGATTTTTTTTATCCATTTCTTCGCTTATTTCATTTAGCAGTTGCATGCACATGTTCGCTACAAACAATACAAGTATACAACATTCATCACTGCGTCAACCAAATAAACACTTGGTAAAATGGTAGTCCTTTATCTAATTACATCTTCAGCATGTATTCTTCTAAAGGAAAATCCAAATTAGTTGCAGAAAGCCCAATGTTGTCCCCTGCTGTAGACTTAGACAAATTACCCTTAGTTGACCAGAAGTACAAAGCTTCTAAAACCCGATGTCAGTCTGATCTCTATGAACTGCACAATTGGCCCAAACATAAATTCTCTAATGCTAGAGATGAATTGAGCATGTGGGACTCCTTCCTACGTCAATTCATTTTCCCTCATACTCGTTCCTTTCTAGAATTTGTAGCCTGGTGTCATTTTAGGTACATTCCAAGTCAAAAAGCCATTATTGCCCAAAACAATGATATTATGTTTACAATATCACCTGAGTCCATATGCCAAATGCTTCAAGTTAACCCTTCAACCCCTCTACATCCTTTTTCTATAGATTCCCTTATGGAAGTCTATAAGAAACTCACTTTCCCTCAAAGAGCTAAGATTTTTGAGATACTTTTACTTGAAAATGCATAATTACCAAAAAACTATCCTCGATACCCTTCCTCAATGTTTCCACAGATGATTATACAAGTTGTCTTAATGGTTTCTTGTCTATTAGGTTATCCATTTGATCAATGGATTGATGAAATTATTATTGGATTTCTATTAGTGTTTTTAGTAGGTGAAAAACCATCACTTATCTTTAATTACAGTGAATTCCTGTCAGAAGCTATCCATGATCAAATTTTGAAGTTTTCTACTGAAGGGGCCTTTAACTTTAGTTCTTGTATACTTATTCATGTTTTATTAAGCATATAAATTTCAATTTCCATTACATAAGCTAGATGAACAGGGAAATCCTCAGTATGTAATTCATTGGACTTCCTTAGCAAGGAAGAACACTAATGAATTTTCTTTCAATGATTATACAAATAAGTTTATATATATGGTTTCATGCTTGCTTAGTAGTGATGTTGTTCCTAGGATTTCACCTAAAATCAAAAGAATTCTTCACCTTAGTGAGTAGACAAAGACTAGAGATTGGTACTTGTATCAAAACTACACAGAGATTAGAGTATATGGACGTGAGATTCCTTCATATAAATTGCCTAAGTTTGTGCCAATCATGATTTTTGCATTAGAATATATCAAGCAAATGATGAACATGGATGAGTTGCATTTTGTGTTAGGTAAAAAGAAGTCTCAATTCAAGTTAAAGCACAGATTGGGCCATTTGCAATACTGGAGCAACATCGAAGGAAGTAGGTCTTCTTTTGAAACAAATGAAATTTAAATTAAGTTTTACCTGGTCTTATGATCTCTTGGGGATTATTTCTAAGTTAAGAGTAGAACAAAAAACTACTTCTTATGCGAACACTCCGAGACCATAAATTGAACAGTACATGAACCAAGAAGAGTGGTAGGAGAATACATTGCAGGAAGCAGAAGAGTAGGTCTTCATCTCAACAACATGACATACTCCAGTTCCACAAGACAAGCAGGCTAAGAGAAAAAGGGAAAGTGTTTCCCCTTTAGTTTCAGAAAGTCAAGGGACATATTTTATAATGTACAAGAAGAAGAAGAAAAATAATCCCCTTGAGGAACAATTTTAGGAAGAAAGTTCATAGGAGCACCATGCTGCGATTTTTCCAGGGATTAAGGAAATTTCCTCAAGTTTTCTTGTATCCTCAGTTTCTCAAGGCCCATTAGAAATAACTTAGACATGAGAGCTAACTCATAGTGCAACAAAACCAAGTATCTTTTATAGAGACATGGAAAAAAAATGAAGCACTAAAGGCCACCACTTATTCTGAATTCTGGAAGTAGACTTCAGCTTCTTAGCACAAGATTCTTTATGCACTGGATACTGAGAAAGGAAAGTTTAGATGGACCTCCGACAGCCTAAAGTTCCCTTCCCTAGGACTGCAAAAGATTACAAAAAATATTTTTTTGCTTTTGATACTAAACAAATTCATCCTATTGACCGTATTAACTTACACAAGCAAGTTACCCCGATCGGGGTGGAGAAAGATGGACAACATAAGGCTGTGATGGGATGTAGTACAGGGCAGTACACGCCACACATCAAAGCTATCATTTTTAGGCTAGCAGCGACGACATGCAGAGGAGAATGCATACCAAGAAAAGAAACAGGTAGAATTATGAAGATGGCAGGGGAGAAGATCGGCGGTGATCATCTGGTGCAACAAGGGTTAGGTGGCAGTATTCATTCAAGAGCAGGAGCAGACAAAAAGACAGATAATTTGAAGACTGGAAAGGTGGCGAAGAGCGAAGCAGGTTAGCAGAGAGACTTGGGGCATCGACTTAAACGAAAGCAAGACGATTTGGCAGAGGGAGGAAGGAAGGAAAGGTAGGTGAAGGAGGGGGAAGGGAGGAATACACAGAGGGAGCAGGAACGAACAACGAAGGAAGAAGGAGATTGCAGAGAAAGGGAAATGGAGATAGGGAAGGAGGAATGCAGGGCAAGGGTGACTTTTGAAGTAGGGCAAAGCAGCAGGAGTAACAATAGGGGTAGACCTACAAGACGAGGAAAAGGTAGGAGGCGCAGGGGACGCGGAAGAACATGGCAGGCGGACCATTGTGAGACTGAGATTCCGGCCTTGAACCAGTAGAAATGAGGTTGACGATCCATAGAGCAGGTTTATCAGGAAGCGGAGAAAGCATATGCCAAAGGGACCAACGAAGATATCATAAGGTTAATAGATGCTCTGGAAAACAAAGTTCTGGAAGAACCCTCTGATCCAGAAATGGAGGAATGGAACACCCTCGTTCCGGATCCTGGGAGTACAAGAGGGCGCCTAACGTTATATAAACAGGCATTACACATGTATTGGGTTATGAAACATCTGTTAGCCAGAGCAATGGAGCAGGTCGCTGTAGAGATGAAAGAGATAGCTCAAGGTTTGCCGGATATGAAAAAGGAGATGACCAATCTGCAGTTCATGATACGAAAGTAGGACAGCAAAATGGAGGAAATCCACGGCATGCTGAAGGAATTAACCAAGGCGAAGCGTGAGGAGGAAATCAAGCAAGAAATCATGGTAGACTGAATGTTCTGCTCTGTTATTTTTTGAATTTTTTGATAAGCATTAGAGAACTAGCCAGTAAGGCAGTTTTTGATATGTATTCGAGACTAGGCATTACGAGACAGAATGTAGATAGGGTGCTGCTATAGTTTTAAACATGTTGTTTTTCAAGCCAAGATGGCAAGTGGACATTCTCAAACTATGGGTGACCAACAAACCCGGTTTCCCTACTGGGCGGGTTGAGGTCACCTATGAATGTATATTTTATTTTTGTTGTATATAATAGAAAAGGTCATACCGTAGCTTACAAAAAAAACACTTACACAAGCAAGTTGGAGAAATGATTTATTCTACTTTGACTAGTTCAGCAATGGCAACATCCAAGTTGCAGGTTTTAGTAAACAATATTTAGTCACAACTAAAGTTAGCAAAAATATCATCTCTGGCTAAGGATGCCAAAATAAAATATTTAGAAGATCTCGTGATTAAATTGGGATACGATCCCAGTAACGTGAAGGTTTCCAAAGAAATTATCAAGAGCAAAAATGTTGATATCCTAGCATTAAGAAAACAACTAAAACTCCCTACTACAAAAGATCCACAAACCAAAGAAGTTGGTGAATTGGAGAAAGAGAAAGAAAGCATGTTTAAGATTATTGTTGAACAGAATTTGAAATACAGAAGATGGAAACTGAGTTGGAGGATTTATTAAAGGAAAAATAACAACAAGCCAATTTATCAGGAGTTATTCCCATAGCAACAACTTCTATTGCAAGTATTTCAACAACATGAACTTCTATTGCAACAACCATTATAGTGGAAACACAATCCGCAGATTCAACAACTGATCTAGATAAAGCTATGGGAGATTTATCCTTAAAGGGTCAAGAAATTAAAAAGCTAAAGGTTCAAGTCAACAATCTTCAGGAGCGGAAGATTAAAACTGATAATACTTACTTGGAAGAGCTACAGAAGACTCATATATTGACTTATAGAATAGAGACCATTGAAAATGAGTCTGCTATTGCTCAAACCATTGCACAATCCAACGAGAATATTTCTCTGGATATAAATGATTCCATAACTAAATTATGGCCTTCAATTGAAATCATTTTTGAGCAAAAAGAATTACTAGAGAGGTTAACGGAGGTAATAACCTAGGTAAAGAAAGATTTGGGTCATAAACTAGGAGATGCAACAACATTGATCAAAATTTCGAATTCAAAAACAAAAGGAGAACTTGAAGACTATGACATTGAAGACAAAACTGAAACATTTCTGGAAGTCAGAAGGATACTTACCAAAAGAAATTTAATGTTGCAATTAGAAAATAAGTGTCATAATTTATAAGCTAGCATCCAGAAGTTTCATAAAAAGTTTAATGTGCTACATCGGAAGGGACTTCCAGGTTTGAGAGGAATGGGAGACAGACTGGTCCCTCTTGAATAATACTAACGTAGATTGCATTCTATAGCTATGGGCAAATCAAGATTTGTTAAGATCAAGGAAACCGTTACAGGGAATGCTTTTATTGAAGGTTTTAGTTTTGATTTGTTAATCCAACATGAGATAAAACATTTTCTCATAGTCAAACCCACATTTCAGAAATACACTGAAGTGGATGAATCTTACATAAAATTAATAAAATATTCTATTCTTGATTAAGAAAGATGGGAAAAAATATGTCAGCTCATTAACTGAACAAACATCAGGTTTCCAGCAATAGGCAACATATTTTCAGCAACATGATGCAGGTTTATAGGAGCAAAAGAATAGATGATTAGGAAAGGAAGCAAAATAACAACTTTTACAGCTTCAGTCATCAGTATAAGCCTTGAATTATGTGCAAGATGTCTAATCAGTTCAAGTTTAGAAATTCCATTTAATTTGTCCTTGAATTAATCTGAGAAGTAAAATTGAATTCTATTCTCATAGAAACTTGTAAATAGTTAACTAAGTAAATTAACTTAATTAGCTTAGGAATTTCGAGTTGGAAGCCTTTATGTAGTCATGTATATGTTCTCCCTAAATTTTAGGGGTCCATGATGAGTTTATTTGAGTTGTAATTAAATAACTCAGTTTGACTGAGTTATAGACAGTTAAACTAGTTCTAACTGTTTGTGGAACTAGTAGAGGATTAGTAGTGAGTTGGTGCACTGGTGCATCTTTAGGTGCTACTCCAGCTAATTGAAGATTCCCTCATGAGAAACTCATATCGATTCAGAGAAAGACCCAGTTGAGACTAGAGGGTAGGGACAATGTACTATGAGTTGTAGAATGATATGAGTTGTATAGATCATGCATGCAATCAAAAGAGGACCTAGATTTGGATTGCAAAGTTATGGAGGAAGGATTTCCCAATTAAATATGGGTTGATCCTCACAGGATTTGTGTAAGGAAATAGGGGCTTGGTAGACAACAAAATTGGCTAAGTGTTGGCTAGAGTGGGCTTGTGAGGCAAAGAGTTAATCATACTTGTGCAAGAATTTTTCTAGTGAGAACAAGCTTTATATTATCATTCAGATTTTTGATTAATGCAATAGAAAGTCGGGGTTTTGAGAAGTGGATTTCCCCAGAGAAATTATTGTGTTATGTGCCCTTGATTATCTTCCTCTTGTTGATTATTGTTTTCATCGATCTATTGGTTTCTGCAATTTAAAGAGTATAGTAGATTATTGTCTTGTGTTTTAGTACATTACATGAGCTTTGAATCTACAGGAAAATCTACATGGTATCAGAGTTGAAGACACTATACTAGAGGAGATTTTGAAGTTTTGAGTTCACGGTTACAGGTGAAATTCGAATTCGCAATACATACTTTAGGATTGACAAATGACATTCTATGGTTTGCGGCATGAGTATGCCTTGGAAAGCAACTTGAATTATATAAGTTGGAAGGACAAGATGGAAGCTGTGTTGGAGGACAATGCCTTGAAGGAATTCATTGATAAAGACATTCCTAATGCACCATCATCGGATTCAAAAGATCTGGCTGAATTGAAGAAGTGTGTGGCGAAGGTGAGGCGGATAATCCTTGAGGGAGTTCGAGACCACATTGTCTCGAGTCTCCATGGAAAGGAAACTCTGTATGCTATGTGGAAAGCATTGACAAACCTTTTCTAGAAAACCATTGACCACAAGAAGCTGGCACTGAAAGATAAACTTCGAAAAATCAAGATGGAGAAAGGCGAGTCCATTCCAAAATACTGGACCAAGTTCACAACCTATCGTGATGAGCTTGGAAGTGTTAGAATAACCATTGTTGAGGATGATATGGTGAGCCTAGCACTCCTAGGCCTTCCTAAGAGTTGGAATATGAGCCTGGTGGATAGTGGTGGCCACTTGCCAATTCCACTTGGACCCCCACAATTGCTTCTTTCAGTTTTTTAGTTTCCTTGATTGTAGCACAATGTACTATTTTTAGCAGTTTTTTTGGGTCCTAAGCTTCCGGAGCCATTTTGAGGACCTAAACAACGTTTTTTTGGAAATCTACCGACAATGATTTTTATTTTTTTTAATCTAAAATCGTCTTTTTCATCATAGTCCTCGGAGATATCTTTCCAACTAGTTATCATGCACGTCAAATAGAGATAATATGACCAAGTCGCGACCTCAGGAAGTTGGTTGTCCAACTCACCCCAACAGGGCCCATAAACTCTTGGTGTTACATCTCCTCGGGTTAGGGTCTGCTCTTATTGTTCAATAATAAAAAGGCCCTTGAGCCTCATTGTAAGGCAGTTCAGAGGCATGTAGCTGCCACATCTCTCCTCAGAGATAAGCTAACATTGCTCGAGATAGTTTATTTCCATTTCTGTTTGTAAGCATATTTCAGTATTCTCCATTAATGAAATGAAGTATTATTTCTGCTGTATCTCTGTATTTGTGTTTATTTATGTACTTTATTGCGTTCTTGTTTAAATCCAGATCAATGGTATTAGAGCGGTCTACTCTTTCTTTGTTTTTCCTTGCATGTCCCCAACGAGGTCGGGATATAAGGAGTTAGGGCTTAAGCTGGTTGAACCTTTGCAAGACCAGCCTTGCAAATCTTGATGGCCTCCCTTGGCGGATGAAAATAAAGACGAGGGGGTAGGAGATCCTATCAAAATCTTGCTCAAAGAGGCCCTCAAGCGACAAAGGAACGTGATGGTGGACAATTTTGGCTAGATCCTTCAACGGCTACCCATGGGCGACACATCTACTTCCAGCAGCTACTCTGGAAGCACCACACCCTTTAAGGTACAAATTAACTTTGACATTCCCATATTTGAGGGTCATATTGATGCAGACACTATAGATAAATGGTTAAATTTGCTAGAAGGGTATTTTTCTATTCATGATTTTTCCGGCCGGGAAAAGATTACTTTCGCTCTTTTCAAAGCCGCCCCCCATGTTGGGTAACAGAGGTCTCGTGTAACAGTTTTGGGTCTGATAGCCTAGAAAGTAGGATAAAAATATTGTAAACCTCCGAAATATGCGGAGCGTGAAATGTAGAAGGTCAAGTCAAAGGGTTGTCCGCCCAAGGAATAATATATAATAATAAGAAGTAAGTTGGCCCGCGGACCATAGAAAGGTATAAATAGAACACGACTCTATGAGGGAAAGGTAATTATTTTGGGGTATGATCTTGGATTTGTGATGTAATGGGTTTTTGAGGAGAACACTCTGTAAGTGTTTGTAAGTCCAAGTCGAGGGTGTGGGTAGTGGATAGAGGCTCTGTAGCTGTGTGTGCAGAGGCCCGGAAGAGTTCGCAGCTGTGTGTGCGGATCCCTGCAACTGAGTGCGTAGGGCGGATTTGGATGTATTGGTGAAGAAAGTAAATAAAGATAAGTTGCTTTGGTAATTTTGTGTTAATCTGAAGTATCACAGATCTAGATTTTTGTATGGTTAATATCACTGTTTGATCTATGTACATATGCTTACATTTTGAATACATGTGAATCTGTGTTTAATCTAAGTGTGCGAACTGGAAAAACCTGATAAATGTTTGCTTAAAGGCCCTTCTAAGTAAGACTTCATCAAATAGATTAGATCTGTGAACATCACACCAATAACTAGTAGAGATTATTCTGGGTTTGGATCTGCGTGAAAAAGGCCAGTGCGACGTTGTGGAACGGTGCACGAAACCTCGAGATCACATCTAGACATCCCAAGGGTGCAGAAACCTGGTTCTAGCACCCTCCCATGCTACCTTGGGTGAGACCTCAGTTCGCGCTCCGCGGACTGTTGCCGAAAGGGCCAGTAGCTGCAGGATTTGTTTGGCTAAATAATTCTTCCTAAGCTGGGTCAGGCCCATATAAGCCAACAAATGGTTCCGTTTCCAGAACTGGGATCTGCCTAAGGGGTGTCTGGTGTGAAACGCGGGGACTCGAAAGAAACCAGGAATAGTAGTAGTTCAAGGGTAACAATGATGAGCGCGATCCAATTATCGGTATTCAAAGGAGCATGAGGCGAAGACCCGGAACAATTTTGGTTCGTATTAACATCAGTATGGAACGCACAGCGAATTGCGGACGATAATATCAGAAAGGATACCTTAGTTAGTGCACTGTAGGACTGAGCACTGACATGGTACATAAAGTACTCAAGCGATTACCCAACAACAAGGACAACAGACATCCAAACTGAATTAAAGAAGGAGTTTAGCCGGCCGAAGTTAGAAACACAGTCGATATAGGGTTCAAAGAGATTGCGATGATGCCTGGTGAAACCCCATGGGATTTGGACCAAAGACTGAAAAGTACTATTCGCGAGGCTAACATGACATTGACGGATGCGCAACACTGCGCTTGGTTTATGGCATCCTTAACACCACATCTGAGGACGGCTTTATCACAATAGAAGATCTCAACCCAAGCCAAAGCGCTAGAGACAGTAATGAGATTACACGAAACTATATTACAAGACTCGGGGTTGGGAGTTCAGCAAATCCAAGTGCAGATCCAAAACTTGTGTTTGGATATGAAGAAGTTAAAATAAGAACAGGTGTCACGACCAGAAGTTCGGGAGGAAGTATGGTGTATAAAGTGCAGAATCCAGGGACATGACAAAGATCACTGCCCAATCTCAGTGAATTTTGTGGCAACGGGGGGACCAACACTGTTACGACCAGAGGCATAGGCAGGACCAAGCACCGTAGCCCTGCTCTGGTGCGCAATTTGTTAGGTGGGAGGAAAGTACAACACTGATAACTGTCATCTATTACCAAAATACAACCACACCCCCTACCAATTATTTTGCAACTTTTGCAAGTTGGTGGGCCACGAGGAAAGAGACTGTCATAGTTACCAATTTTTAATGGACCAGTCACCTGCGTACAAAATGCAGACTGAGGCCCGAGGTCAGGATCCAACCGCGACCCTTGCGTGCGGTGGGTTCCAGGGCCATGGACGAGGACGGGGCGGAATTGGGCCAGGAAGGGGTCACGGGTAGCTAATCTGCTACAACTGTGGAGGACCAGGACATTACGCATAGGATTGTACCAACCCCACCAGAATTTCATGCAGTTGTTGTGAGAAATTCGACCATGAGCTGATAGAATGTCCTATACTGATGGCCGAGATTCGTAAAAAAAGGCTTGCGCAACCAACAACAACCCAAAACGTACAAATGATGAGGTCCGAACCCCGCGAGGAAGATCCCAACATCAACACGGTATTAAGAAATGGCACGACCACAGGAACAGATAGAAGGAGCTTAAGTAAGGAATATGCATGGGTGGTTAGGGAGACATATTTGGAAGCTCAGGAGAGCTTCACAGAAGTCTCTACCCCAAGTAGGAGGGATCAGCCTGAGCCGGTCAGGGATCCCTCGACGATAACTACCTTTTTAGGGACATGTATAAATTTACTTCGTGACAATAGGCAGTTAAGGGCTTACATGAACTGATAAATAGATGCACAGGATGGAGTGAACCTCGTGTAGTTCGAAAGTTGGGAAGACATGCGTCATGGACCAGGAGGGAGATGCAACTAACAGCGGATATCAGCGAGTATGAAATGGATCAGGTCATTCTTTATCTAGGATCAGATGCCAGCGTATTGCCTAAATAGACTTGGGAACGCATGGGTAAGCCTACGCTACAATGGTCCCCTATCCAACTGTGGATGGAAAATCAGCAAAAGGTGCTGCCCATGGGAAGACTGCAAGGAGTAACAGTAGACCTTGACGGTGCAAGTACTCAGATGGACTTTGAATTTATTGAGCTCATGGATGAAAGTATGACCTATCCTGCATTGTTAGGAATAGACTAGGTCACCGATATGAATGGGGTTATCAATATAAAGAAGCGGACAATGGTATCTGAAACAAAGTCGCTCCGCGTAGTCATTCCGCTAGATCCGACTAAAGGACCGCACTACATTGAACCTGTAGATTGCAGCTACAGAATGTCGACACAAAGGTGAGAATGGGTCAAGACAATGAAGGATAGAAGAATATCATGAGGCTATGAAGAATCCTGCACTTCCAAGTCAGAGGAGGAAGATGAGCGATGGTGTAACAGGTTGAACAAAGTAACTAAGCTACATTGCAACATGGTGACTAAATCTCTGTACTGTGTAAGGGCCCAAGGTTGCGAAATGCCGACGTATGATGGGTTGACTATAATAGATGAATTCCTGACCAAATTTGAAGTCACAGTACCAGAGCACCAACGGTTTGATGCGTTGAGGTGGGTGTTGCGTGCAACGCTTGCGCGATGGTGGGGAACACAGGAAGGGACTTTCAAAGATTGGCGTGCCTGCAGGCGTATGATGAAGATCAAATTTGGGAAGCTAGAATTACGCCTAACAGAGAAATACGATGGACGTGATGACCTGCGCATGCACCTTACCAGATGGATCAAAGCCTACGGAGAAGAACCTCAGCTAGAATGGGTACACTTATTTTATCACACCCTGGACGTCATTCCCAGAAACTGGTATATTGAAGCAGAGCTCTGGCACGACACAAGCGAGTGGGATGTCTTGCATGAAGGGTTTTTGTCGACATTCCTCTTTGAAGATCAATGGATGGATCCCGTGGACGATGCATTACAGCGGGTAAAGGCCGCCATTTTCAAATCGCCACTAGAACCAAAAGAAACTATGCAACCTGACTAGTCGCGACAGCTGAGTTAGGCTCTCGAATGCTATAATGTCTAGGTAGAAGATGATGACGACGACCTGCGAAACGTAAATATTCTGGAATCAGAGGGGAGCCATGAGGTGCACAGACCCGCAATCGAAGATCTAGATATCACGGTGCCGTTAAAAATGAGACAAGTCAATATCGGAACAGAAGATGAGCCAAAGTATGCAACGCTTGGGGACTATTGGGACGATGCCACAGTGGAGAAGGTTGTCAAATTGCTTCGTGAATATCAAGATTTATTCCAACAAAAATCATGGAGCTAAAAGGGATCCTAGGAGACCTGGGAATGATGAAGATAACGTTGAAACCAGATGCGAAACCAGTTAAGCAACGACCCTACCAATTGAACCCAAAATATAAAGCAAAAGTTCACGAAGAACTAGACAAGATGCTGGCAGCAGGGACCATTGAACCAGTTGAGGAGTCCGATTGGGTAAGTCCGATGGTTGTGCAGGAGAAGAAACAGAAGGGTGAGATTCGTAGCTGCGTGGATCTCATGAAGCTCAATGATGCCTACGTTAACAATCCATTTCCAACTCCATTTATAGATGAGGTGCTAGAAAATGTGGGGGGGCAAGAAGCCTACTTCTTCATGGATGGGTTCTCAGGATACCACCAGATCAAGATCATGCCAGAAGACAGGAGTAAAACGACATTCGCCACTGAATGGGGTTGCTTTCAATACATGGTGATGCCCTTTGGACTGAAGAATGCGCCGATGATATTTTCACGAATAGTGGTAGCGGAATTCAAAGAATTTATACATAAGTTCTTAGAAGTCTATCTTGATGATTGGACTATGTTTGGACTAGTTAAGAAGCACGTAGCGAGCTTATGGTTGATGTTGGATACTTGCCGTCGACACCAGATTGCGCTAAACTTAAAAAAGTGTACTTTCCTTGTCTCATTCGAGAATCTACTGGGCCATGTGGTATGTAAGCAAGGCTTGATGGTGGATCCGGCAAAGATCACCGTCATGCTCAAGCTACAAGTGCTGCGAAGTGTCAAACAACTACGTGCCACACTAGGACATATGGGCTACTATCGAAAGTTCATTAAAAGCTACGCCCAGATCATAGCTTCGATGGAACAATTGCTGAAGAAGGATGCTACTTATTGTTGGAATGAGGAATGCAACAAAAGTCTGGAGACGCTTAAGGAAAATATGGCATCATCCCCTATCTTGGTCTTTCCGAAATGGGACGTCAAGTTTCATGTGCATGTGTGACGCGTCGTGTATCGCGCTGGGGGTGGTACTTACTCAACCAGGAGTGGAGGGAATTGACCACCCGATTGCGTTCGCAAGTCGTCGGCTGTCAAAAGCCGAGAAGAATTACTCCACTACTGAGCATGAGGGATTAGTGATGGTATACGCGCTTCAAAAATTTCACCACTATCTGCTTGGAGGCCACTTTAAGATGTATACCGATCACTCGACGTTAAAATACCTAGTGAACAAGCCTGTGTTGGGGTGGCGCATTTGTAGATGGTTACTGTTATTCTAGGAGTATGACTTTGAGGTCGTCGTAAAGCCGGGACGTCTAAAAGCAGGCCCAGATTACCTGTGCCGAATTGAGACCGGCGAAGAACCCACAAATCTAGAGGATGGATGCCCAGATGCATAGCTATATGTGGTGCGCATAACGGATGGTCACTTTGAGAATATAATCCATTTCTTAACTACAGGAACCACGCCGTAGGGATATTCCATTTAGCAGAAGAAGGAATTGGTGATACACACAACAGACTTCACCGTGATTGCAGGATACCTCTACAAAATGGGCAACAATGAGATATTGCGTATGTATGTCCCAGAGTTTGAGCGAGGACAGATCCTGGCCAAAGCACATGGGGGAGAGTTGCTGGGGGACATTATGCAGGTCGCGCCACAACCCAGATTTTTCTTCGCGCAGGATTATGGTGGCCCACTTTGCATCAAGATTCGAAAGCATATTGCTGAGCCTACAACGTATGCCAATGGAGGGGGAAACCATCGCGGAGAGATGAAATGCCGCTCCAGCCACAAATGACGCTACAACCATTCGATAAGTGGGAAATCGACTTCATAGGACCTATTGAGCCACGAGGGAAGACAAGTGCCCGCTATATCATCATCGTGACAGAATATTTGACCCGATGGGCAGAGGCACAGAAGGTCAAGGATTGCACGGCTGCAACAACTGCGAAATTTCTGTTTGAAAACGTACTTACAAGGTTTGGATGTCCCAAAATTCTCATGAGCGATCGGAGCACACATTTCTTGAATGAAACAATCAACGCACTCACTGAGTGATCCAGGTGGATGTTGGTGGCCACCCACCTATCCCATTTGGACCCCCGCAACTGTCTCTTTCAGTTTTTCAGTTTCCGTAATTGTAGCACAATTTACTATTTTTAGCAGTTTTTTTCGGGTCCTGAATTTCCGGAGCCGTTTTGAGGCCCTAAACGACGTTTTTTGGGAAATCTGGGGGCAACATGGGTCCGTGGACCGATGTTGCCCTTCCCAAAGTGGTAGTTCTCGGATAGATCTTTCTAACGAGCTATCATACGTGTCAAACAAAGATCGTATGCCAAAGTTACGACCCCGGGAAATTGATGTACCAATTTACCCAAAACGGGGCCCACGATTTGGCGTTTCATCTTCTAGGGTTAGGTTTTGGAATGTGAAGGGTTTTACATTGTTTCTCAACAATAAATAGGCCTTCAAGCCTCATTGTAACACAATTCAGAACAGTTCAGAGGCATGTAGCCGCCACATCTCTTCTCAGAGGTCAACTACCATCGCCCTAGCTGGTTTATTTCTATTTCTGGTTGTAAGCATATTTCAGTATTTTACAGTAATGAAATGAATTATTATTTCTGCTGCATCTTTGTGTATATGGTTATCTTTGTATTTTTTTGTGTTCCTGTTTAAATTCAGATCAGAGGCAAATAGTAGAAATCCTTCAACACCTTGAAAGAAAAAATTAGTACAACACCAGTACTAGCATTGCTAGATCTTCAAAGACCATTTGAGATTGAACAAATGCCAGTGATTATGCCATGGGAGCAGTGTTGATGCAACATGGTAAAAACATATGCTATCATTCTGAGACATTTAATTCTGCAGTAGTTAATTATCCCACATACGATAAAGAATTGTACGCATTAGCATAGAGTGTGAAAAAGTGGAAACATTACCTAATCATACATACTGATCATCAACCACTTCAATATTTGCACCCATAAACTAAATTGCAGAAATCAAGACACTATAGGTGGATGAGTTTTCTACAATAGTTTCATCTTGTCATCAGATATAAGAAGGGCATACATAATAAAGTTGTAGATATGTTATAAAGACCAATTATAAATGCATCTACTATACTTGAGCATAACTCAGTATTACAAGAAAGCTACAGTGAACAATATGCTTAAGATGTAGATTTTAAAGATGTATATGCAACTTTAAGTCATGGAAAACAAGTAGAATGATTGGATTATCATGTTAAGGACCAATTATTGTATCATTTGGGAAAGTTATGCATTCCTCAAACTGAAAGAGTTAACATAATCCGAGAAGCACATACTTCTCTAATATCAGGTGATTTTGGTGTAAGTAAAATAGTTGCACAGTTGTAAAGGTTCTTTCATTGGCCAAGAATGCATGAAACAGTTTCTAGATATATTAAGGGTGTATCATGTGTGCTAAAATCAAGCCCAGCAATAGAAAACTAGACTTGTACACTCCACTTCTAGTTCCTTCTCATCCTTGGGAAAGTGTTTCCATGGACTTTGTTGGGGGTTGCCTAAATCTAGAAAAGGTCATGATTACCTATATTTTATTATGGACATGTTCAGCAAAATGTGTATTTTAATAGCTTGCAATAAGCAGATTACAACTAAACAAATAGCGAGGTTGTTCTTTCAGCGTATATGGGTTCATTTTGGGTTACCCACTTCCATTGTATCTGATCGAAATTCCTGATTTGTTGGGAAGTTTTGGTCAAGTCTATGGGAGTTCATGGACACCAGATTGAAGAAGATCACAACATTTCATCCACAAATAGATGACCAAATAGAGGTGGTCAACAGGACAGTGATCCAATTGCTAAGGGGCTATTGCAACAAGCATCCCAAGCTTTGGGATGAACATTTATGTTATGTGCAACATTCTTACAACTGTGCTAAACACTCTTCTACACAGAGATTTCCTTTTGAGACTTGTTTTGGTTTTACACCAAGGTCTCCCTTGGATTTTGTCTTTAGTAAAGACATAGTAGTTAATGGGCAATGTGATGTGGACAAAGCAACCAATTTCATTGAACAGATCCATGAAATTCACCAGGCAGTGTAGGAACAGCTGGAAAGAAGAGAGGCCAAGTACAAGGCAAGGCGTGACAAGCATCGAATTGAGCGTAGCTTCCAAGTTGGTGATCAAGTCTGGCTATACATCAGCAAAGATAGAATGCAAGGTGAAGGTAAGAAGTTGAAGCCAATAAGGTATGGGCCTTTCAAGATACTTGAGAAAATTGGTGAGAACGCTTTTCACCTTAATTTGCTAGCTTACATGCACATATATTCAGTAGTTAATGCAAAGAACTTGAGACTGTTTGAACCTTCACTGGTTGAAGATCCCGAAGAGCAAATTCAGTTGCCTTCTATTGATGATTTGTTGCCTAAATATATCAACTAGTTGTAGGAAGATATAGTTCTGGACAGGAAGGTGAGAACTACACATAGAGGGGATATTAAGTACCTCAGAATCAGACTCAAAGGTTCAAAACCAAGCAGTGCAATATGGATAGAGATCGGACAAGTGAGGAATTTGTATCCTCACTTGATTGATGCTTAAAAAACAACTTTTTGTTGTCCAAAAGCTTTTTCAGTGGGATGGTGTCATCCAAAATGGATCCAAAAACCCTCTAAAGTCTTCAAAATCTTGTAAAAAGATCAAAACTATCACAAAAGAAAACCTTCACAAAATGGCAGAAAACACTATCAAGACCCAAAAATATGAAGAAATAGTGGAAAATGGACTTATCGATAGTTAAAGGAACAATGCACAAGAGCCATCGGATCTAGCTGATCAACTGTCCAGATCCGATCAGCATATCGCAATCGGCGAAGACTATCGGAGGCTATCGGAGGTGGCTATATGGGAAGCGTGATAGTGATCAATGTGATGAAACGAGAGCCATTAATCTATGCACATAGATCAACAGTGCAAATTCAATCGCGCTATCGCATCGCTAAAATATATATATATATATATATATAAATATATATATTTTATATATAATATATATATATATTATATATATATTTATTATATATATAATATATATATATTATATATATATATCTATATCTATATATATCTATATCTAATATATATCTATGCCATGATTCCTAACGCTCAGAAGGGGATTCTAATGGACAGAGGTTGGGATCCAGAGAGCCTGAGAAGGGGAAACAAACAGAAAACGATGATTGGCTTTAAAGCCACAGAAGAGAGAAGACAGGAACAAGCAGTGTTGAGACAGAGAGAAAACAGAGACAGAGAGTCAATGAGGAGACGTCTACTCAGAAAGACTTGGGGGATCCAAGTAAATCCTTGTTGTTTTGTATGTGTTGTGTTAGACTCAAATTGAGCTCACTTTTGTAAAAGCTCTACTTCTGAAGACATAATAGAGAGGTCACAACTGAAGGCTGGACCAGGAGATGTAGCCCAAGAGTGTTGGGTGAACTCCTTATTAAACTTGTTGTGTTTATGTGTGTTTTTCTATTATGTTCTTTAACTGCTTCATTGTCTATGTATTTTGCAATCTTATCGATCCATTGCATAAAGTAACATAGTCAAATCCATGCACATGAGTTTGTAATACCTTAATATTAGTCTAAGATCTCATTATCAGATCACATGTGGAAGTTGCACATTGTGTATGTGGAAGTGGGAGTTGTCATAATGTTGATATTGTGATCGAAGCACAAAAAGATATAATGAAAAAACAAAATTAGAGTCTAAATGGTGGAATTCATGGCCATGTTAATGCTAGAATTTATACTCATCTTAATATTGGGATATGTGCCCATCCTTAAATGCCAATTTGTGTAGAAAATGTGAGCAAGAGTGTTGGGTTTGATATTTTGCAAAAGTGCATTGGAGTGCATGTTGCATAGATGTTAATGGTTTCACATGAGTTTATTACTTATTATTGTGCACAAGTTGTAAGTGTTCATCTGTATGTTAACTACATACAAGTCATTTGAATCCAACCTACATATATAATTTTTGTTGAAATTTCCCTTCTAATTGGTCATTAGCAGAAATCATTATAAGTTGAATGTTGGTATTCATTGGAATTGATTACGACAAAGGAATTAGTATAATTCCTGCACAACAAAAGAATGGTATATGGGAGCATAACACTCCATTTGAAACATTGAAATGATATTCATTTTTAAGGATGTGACAATTTTTTTTTTATAGTTGATAGATGTTGTAGAGGTAAAAAGGTTGGACATAAAGAGTTAAATATATAATAGATCGAGGTTATATTCAACGATTTTTTCCAAAGTGCAAGATTGATGAACAAAGCAAACATTTATATGTATATATTGCTCATTGCATATGTTATGGGAACAAGGAGGTCATCAAATGGACATGATAGTATGCTAAAGTGTTAACAAAGTCACATATTACACAAATATAAACATAAAGAGGAATCTTGATACTATTCACTCAAGTAATTAATAAAATGATATCATTTTTGGGCGTTATTACGTCATAGATCTACCCAAAACTTGAATAAGAAGGTCTTGGGTACACCTGAGTACATTTTCCATGATGTGTGGCTCTCTATTTTAGAATGAACACAACAATTGAGACTCACAATTCATATATTTCATGAAAATTACAATCAAGTAACATTATAATCAAGTAACTGGAAAGAACACTCAAGCATTTACAATGGAAAACCACTATCAAATGCACAAGTTGTAATGAAGAATTCAAGTGAGCGTGAAGTGAAAAGTTTAAGTAAGTAAACAAAGTATTGATGATATATTGTGAACCAAATATATAAAAATCATTAAAATGGCAAGCCAAAGGTGAAATTTTAAGTTTAAAGTTTAAAATGATGTCAAATTCAAATGACAATCATATCAAGCCTATGCAAAAGTTATGTAATGATGCCTTTCTAAAGAGTCAAAGTCAAATTGTTAATGTAAAAATGAATTCAATACAATATTGGTACGAGTCATGGTAGAAGTAAAGTAAAAATGCATTTAAATTTGAACCATTAGTTGTATTAGGTACATGATTGATGGTGCTTGACATCCCAAAGTCTAGTAAGAATAGTAATGAAAGCTTGAAGGAAAATTGAGAAGATTGGTAGCAGAAAGGACCTTGCAGTAAATTGGAGCAAAAAAGGTAAAAGTAGACTTCTTGTGAAATAACATATATTCAAGGAACGATCGATGAGTCATAGTTGAGAAATTATTTGATTATAAGTAGCATCTAAAAGAGGAGGAGACATCCTGGTAACCCTTGTAGTAGAAATTGTAAGTCTTGCAGAATTTTTTGAGGAAAGAGCAGGTGAAGTTCTTGAGATTGCACAAACCTAAAGGAGTAGAGAAAGCTTAGAAAGTTTATCAGAAGAAATAGTGTTACCAAAATGCCAAGTTCAAAGAGAACTTGGTGAGGTGCTTGTAGCAAGGTAAAAGAGACTTATTATTGCAAAGGCTTAATGTAGTTCGCAAGTGAACAAGGTGAAGTTCACATAAGGAAAAGTGAAGATGGTTATCGATATTCATAATGAGTTGATTGAAAACTATAGTAGGATGGAGGAATATGCCAAGGAAAATGGCATGAATATGAAGGGGATAACTCAAGAGGAAATTAACCAATAAATAATTGATATGATTGCTAATTTGGAAGTTCAATGACAAATTTCAATGATGGGACGAGATTCCTATTTCTGAGAGGACAAATTTTGACTATTGAAGCACTCAAGTTGGACAAGGGTAAGTGTACTTTCAATTAAAATATCACATGTGCATATTTGATCAGGCTGATGCTAAAGAAAATTGAACAACCTTGGAATACTATAAACATAGGTGACCTCAACCTCATTTGGACAATCATCATGGATCATTATTCTATTTTCTTTCTTGTTTTTGGATTGTACAAGTCTGAGGAATTTCGATTGGCTCATGCACATTCCTAAATTACAAGGTCTAAAGCTCGCACACATGTCTATGGTTTTGAGTCATAACCATAGGCTTGTAACAGGAAATTTGCAACTATAGTCGTAGGCATGTAGGCCTATGCATGCAGATGAAGGGTTTCAGCCGCATGCATGACACATCTTCCCTACAAGGGGGACCTAAAGGTTGAATTTTTTAGTTGATCGAATATTTCACCAGTTGACCAAAAAGTTTGATAGTTGACCTCAGTGAGTAACAATTACTCATAGGCTTCTAAAGCATGGTTTTGGATTATTGGCATTGTTGGATTCTTCTCATAGATATTGTCTATTTGATTTTGGTGGATAGGTTTGCCATGAAAGACATGGAACATTGTAATCTTTCTTTGTTGAATCATTTAATGAAATTCTAATAAGAAGAATAATTTGAAAGGGTTGTCCCATTAGTTGGTCTTTCCCTAGTTTATGACCAATCTTGGTGTTTCTATGTGTGCATATTTTTCTTCTATTGTTCCTTTATGTTCTGCTACATTGATGATGTTATTGTTCTTTCTATATAGTTGCATATGTTGCTAAATAATGATGTGAATATGAATAATGTTATGATGCTATGCAGTGAATTTAATATGGTAACAATGAAGTCCAATTATCAATGAAGAGAACAATATATCCCTAAGAAACATTAACATGGTATTAGAGATAAGAAAATTCATTGAAGATCACCCCTATGAAGACACCTTTAATGGATTCAAGAGAATGTGGAAGATACCTAAAAGAATACTAGGTTTTGAAGGAAACTATAGGAAATTTGGTTATTAGGTTTTAATGGTCGTTATGAGGTTAGGTTTTGGGAGAAACCCTGGTTTATGGAATATATTTGAGATATGAAATTTAGAAACCTTAGCATGGCTAAATGAGGATATGTTCAATCACTTGTGATATATTTGATCAAGCCCTATATGGGATCATCTTAATTGTGGCTTGGTTAATGGTGAATATATTGAAGGAAAAAGATTTATATGGTTAATGGACACTTATGACTATTGAAGGCTTGTTCAAGAGGGAGTTGATCTCCTCAAGTTAAAATATAAGGACCTCTTTGTGATTCTCTTACTATTTGAGTATATTTCTTAGATTATTATTTATACTTCCTGCATGTATATTTTAATGTTGGGATACTTCTAGCCTCTTGATGAGATATGAGAAGTATATCCTCTTGAGGATGATCTGAGATGAAGGAAAAGATGGCCAGTGCAAGAAGAGAAGAGGGAGAGTTTCCCATGACAAGGAAGTTGACAAAGTGCTCCCACTGCCAATGTCAAATAAGAAGATACAAAGGTATCTGAATACTACAAGGTATATATGATGTGTTGTTTCAATGATATGTTTCAGCTGCAATTTTGGATGGAAAGGTAAGCCCTAAGGTATGATGAGAATGTCTTCACAAATGCCTCATGCATTCATATGAAAGTGAGCTTGATTCATGGTACTTATGATGAGATGGTGCACTTGGTATCTTACATTCTATTAAGTCATGGTAAAGTCACTTAGAAACATTGATTTTTGATATCTTGATATACTTGATATTTGGCAAAGAATCTCACATCTCAGACATGATGGATTGCATAAGAAGGATAGCTCATTGTTTTTTATATATAGTAGCTTGATTCAATTATGATAAGCATAGTAACCATGATGATAGAATTAAAACAGTATGATTGACATTCAAGGTCTTCTTGTTGACCGAGTTTAGATTTTGATCAGCTTAGTAAATTGGACAATGTGATAAATTTGGATGCACTATCCTCATGATTGAATAATATAATAAAAACGTTATGTAGTAATTATGATATTTTAAGTATGATGATAAATGCATCATCTACCCTAATCATATGACTGTAGCTCTTGATGAAAATTTTGATGTCATGTGATGATGAAATAGCTAATGCTAACATGTTATGACCATAATGGATATATTTTTTAGAACCTGATATAGTTGTATTTCATGATCTAAAAATTATGCTGGTGCATGAAATATTATGATAGACAGGTTGATGACATGAATAATTATGGCTAATGGGGCTAGTAATTAATAGGGAGAAACTCTTCTTATGATCCCTACACCCATTTCATTTGCATTAAATGTATATAAAATCATTTATTGTTCAAGTATGATTTTGGGACATGAATATATAAATATCTAATGTTGTTAGTCTACAACAAGTTCTAATCTAAAAAGAGAGGGTTTCACTTAGTTTAAGCCCCAACTACACAGAAGCAAGCTTAAGGGTGTGGTTGTAGTCTCTCAACCGCACAGAGAAAGGTTGTGGGTGCAGTTATGCCTATAGGTCACAAAAGTGAAGTTTTATTCATAAAATTAGGAATCCACTAGTAGTATGACAACCCTTCAAATATGAAATAGACATCAAAAGGCTCTATGAGAAGGGAAATTTGAATATTTGACTTACTAGAGAGAATGTGAATGTGTTGACTAAACAAGTGTTTGAAGGTGATCAAAATATCCATATCAATATGTCATTATAATTTAATCATTGAAACTAGTGTATGACATATTTGGTAAACAATTTCAAGGGTTTGAGAAGATATGGTTGATTAGCATAGATGAGAAATGTTTGGAGTTTTGACATAATTCTTGATAGTCCATAAATATGCTTTAGAATATCTACATGATGCTTCATATGTTTTGGCTTATGGATTGACTGAATTCACTGAGATGAAAAGCTAGGGTTTTGAATTAATGACTAATGATTTGACTTGAAATCTGATGATATTTATTTCGTATTGGCCTCATTTTATTTGGAAAAATGGTTGAAGTATAATTAGTTGTGATTCAGTATGAAGTAATCTCAAAATGAATGGATGGAACTTGTATAACTCATTCTTGGTATATGCATGAAACTCATATGACTTATCCCTAATGTATCCATTCATATTTACTGGAAAAAATATTCTTGTTTTTATCATATATATGGCTTGATAAATTTAGATTGGATAGTGCTTGGTAAATAAAAGGTTGTGGTAACTTGGTATTTGGATGTGAGCTCCACCTAACATATGGTATGAAAATTTTGTCATAGTGATATTGGTAGAAACTTTTATGATTTTGATATTAGTTTTGATTTGGAATCTAATGCTTGATAAGGTGACTTAGTTGATTTGATTTCACATTATTGATTTGTGTAAGGCTGAGAATATTGGTTTTGTCAAGTGTTATGTTTGCAGAAAGCATTGTATGAAGCAAGTTTCCTAAGCCTATGAAGTTTGAAATAAAGTACCATGATATGATGAATTAATTTCTGAATTATGGAAAATAAAAATATATATCGTGAAGCTATTAAGGAAAGTGGAAATGTGAATCCTTGGACACTCCTATCAAATTTAAGAAGAGATATTATTGACCGATAGTCAATTAAAGCATTGGCGTTTTGTATGAACACCCATATGTGTGTGTGTGTGTGTGTGTGTGTGTGTGTGTGTGTGTGTGTGTGTCTTTGTCTATGTGTGTGTGTGTGTGTGTCTGTGTGTATGTGTGTGTGTGTGTCTGTGTGTGTCTGTGTGTGTCTGTGTCTATGTGTCTATGTGTCTGTGTCTATGTGTGTGTGTGCACATGCGTTTTGCATAAAAAATGACTTTTTGTTCTAAGATATTCTTGATATGATATCTGATTGCATGGATGTATTGATGCTAGTTTGGATTGTTATTAATGAGATGAGATCATTTGGGTGCTGATTTAGTATGATATATCCCATGATATCATGGATGAGAAGTTTGTAGCTTTAAGCACGACCGAGGTTGAGTATGATGATGTTAGCATGACTACCTATGAGACAGGATGAAGAAGCTCTTTGGAGAGTTATTTGAGCAGGTCCTAGATATGACCATGGTGCATTGTGATAATATCGAATGGGATAGAATCATAGATTTAGTTGGGACCAATATATCTTCAACTCATGCTACCATAGGAGACAAGCGTAGGCTTGTGATTGTTGGCTCCGTTAGAGGGAACATATATAAGGTATTCCTTTTTTGATATATATTTTTGTTATGACATAATATTTGATTTGATGTTCTGCATAAATAGGATATTTTTGCTATTGTGACATGATGATTAAGATAATACCAAAAATAAGCATGATGAAATATTTCTTATCTACAAAGAGCGAGACTAATAGAGAACATTGAGCAAGCTCTTCCCCCCTGTCTGAGCTCCAAGGGTGAGGAATTGAGATGGAAGGCTCCTAGGGTTGATAGATCTCTAGACAATAAGGTCATAGATGTTGCTCCCCTATATGTTACCCATGGGGTCGGAGATGTTTCTCCCCTATCTTGTTCTTTTCATAGTATACCCTATTTGGCATCATATTGTTTGGTCAATTTAGTATTCCTAAATTGATATCATTAATTGTCAACCCGGGGCTCGTAAGCTGATGAAGTGAAGGTGTACTATATGTACTTAAGCAACCTCTTAATGCTTTTTGTCGTTGGGGTGTTTTTGTGATTAATTTATCTTCCTAAGATGGAGTTGATGTATTTATAAAAAATGAGTGATGGTGTGTGTGGAGTGAATTCTAGATGAGTGAGGGTGTGTGATTAGTGGTTTCTAACTACTTGCTGAAAAGGAAACCTTGAAGGAAATAAATGAATTAAAATGAACTGAAAGCAAAGAACCACTTTCTAATGGTATTAGACACCATTCATGCTACTACAAATAAAAAGTAAGAGTATCACTTAAAAGACCAATGATAATGTTTATCTCTTCCTAACTCTCTGCCTCTAACACATAGTACTGTGTAAGACACGATTAAGAAGTAGCTAACGGTAAGTCTAAGAAATGATAAAAATGAGAAAAATCTACTTTAAAGACTAGTGATAATATTTGGCTCTTTCTAACTCTCTGCCTCTATCACATGGTACTGTGTAAAGAACGATTAGAAAGTAGCTAAGGATTAGTCTAGAAAGCACCCAAAGCCAGCTGCAAGTGATTAGTATTCTGATCTCTAAACGATAAACAATTTATAGTAAGAGACCATTTATATGTTAGCAGACAGATTTAAGAAATAAAACTAAAAAATTAGCTATGGAAATAAAGTAAAAGGCAGCAACTTTGAATCTGTCAACTAAAACTACCACTAGATATAAAGCAAACACATAAACACACAAGTAATCCCGAGTCAAAAACCTGCAAAAGAACAATGCTGATCAGCTTAAAAGAAAGGATTCAAAATGAATGAAAATGAAGTGGATTATGCTGTACATAGGTCAAGAAAAGGAAATGCTGAACATAAAAATACTATACAAGGCTAATATGAACAGGGGCCCTCCATACATAACCCAAAGAAGACTCAAAGAGTTGAAAGCTTCAAAACAGCACTGCTTCTATTACTCCATGTGCAGAAATTCACTGTCAAGAGTGCTAGAACAGCACTATTGAAATAGAGTCTTGGGAATGCACGAAAATTATAACAAGTTCGTAAAAATATAGCAAGTAAAAGTTAACATAAGCGTACGCAGACGCAAGTATTTATAGGCATTTGAAGGATATCCTATGCGTGCTGCTAAAACTGAAAATAAACAAACTGTCATGCGTAATTAAAACTGCAATAACACGTCATGAGCCTGCGTGGGTGAGCTGGAGGTCTTGGTCGTCATGGGCATTGAATCCAGAGTTGGATTATGTCCCCCACATCCTGCGTAACACGGGCAAGTCACCGTTTGAGCTGATGTGACCCAACAGCTTACGCATCA
>APFE031627895.1:0-11450 GCA_000404065.3 Pinus taeda | reverse complement strand
AAAAAGCAAGTTTTTCCTTTCTTCAAAATAAGGTTACCATCGTAAGCTTAGAAAGGTCTTTTGAATATTTTTTAACCTAAGTCTACGATAAGGGAAATATCTTTAAAACCGCGTTGCAAAAAAAGATAGGAAATGCCTCCATTTCTCTATAATATCAGTACGCGCAAGACCCTCGTGTTAAGCATAACATCGCATCGCAATGAAGTAATACTCATAAGGAAAAAACTTCAAGATTTACCGATCTACGATAACACCGATCACAAGATCGCATATCGCAGAAATGAACTGGAAAGATTTGGCAAACATTAAACTTCTGCGACCTGCGATGTTGCGATCGCTGCGATGGTGCAATTTGCGATCTTGCGATTTGTGATGGCGCGATCTGGGATGTTACGTAAGAAAATCATAAATCACTTAATCACGAATCCTTCAGGCACGCCATTCAAAGAAAAGCCACTTACCATAATCTGACTCAAGATCATGTGCTTTTAATGATAGTAAATGAATTAGTTGTCAATTATTAAATGAAATGAAGACGCGTGCTTTTGTAAAGAATTACTTCACGTAAAGTAGCATATCTGATATATCTGTTGCATTTAAAACTCTCCCATCACCTTTCTTAATCAGTCATTTCCACTTCACTCGTAATCTGCAGGAACAAAGAGCTAAGACGATTCAAAGCCAAACGCAGGAGCAAATGGGAAAGAAAAATAAAGCTCAAGGCTCTGAGGCGAAGGAAAAGACGAAGGAGATGGCACCTTTGTATACAGACACTGCCTGCAACAAAGACGCAGGAATATAGACATGGGAAAGCATGTACAGGCTGCTGGGAGAAGAAAATCCTAGAGTGATGAAGGTTGATACTGTCATGGGCTCACAATGCTCTTCTGAAGCGTCCTTAGAGGAGCTAGCATGTTCATTTCTTCACCGGATAGCAGCAAGGCCCAAAATTTTAACATATATAGATATGATCAAGTGGATACTTGACAATGCAGAGATGAACAATAGACAATTCAAGGTTCAAGGACATGGGCTCATAGGATCATTCTCCGCGCAAGATTTAAAGCTTATGTATCATCTTCCTGAAACGCAGGCGAATTACAATGCACAATTCGTCAAGAAATTCGCGGCAGAGAACCCAAACCTAGCAGAGACCACCAAAGATTGGTCCAGAAAAGAGTAACCGCTCAAAAAGGACAAAAACGGTATGTACGGCACTGGTTCCCTCACTCTCCGTATTGTTTTGCTGCGGCCATGCTTTGTAGACTATTTGGGATGCTGGATATCAATAAATTTCCGTCTGAATGGCTACCACTAATTGATGCTGCCACAAATGCTGATATTATGGATTGGGCCAAGATCTTTTCTGATAATCTTTACACGACTGTTATGAATTACCGGTCTAAAAGATCCTTGTCTCAAAGGACCTACCCTCTTTTTTATCTATCCGCATATGTTATGGATATGGAATACTTAGCTTGGGAGGATGAAGAGGAGGGGAAAAGAGCAAGTGCACCCAGAATAAACGAGAATCATAAAGAATTGCTCTTTAATAAATGGGACGATCAAATCAGGCAGGCGGAACAAGCAGCGGAGACAACGGCCACGCAAGCAAACATTCTTATCGACTGTGTAAATGAGAATTTACACAGGGCCAACTTAATCGAAGAGACCACCCCGGGGTACCTACCAAATAAACTACGATTGGAAGCAGAATGCGCAGGAAAAGGGAAAAGCGATCCAAGCACTGAACAGATTAAATTGGGAGTGTTACTGGGCATACTTGGTCAAGCCACATAGTCAATGGATGACTATGAAATGCATCATAAATGCAACCAAAAAGGTAGTGCCAACTCTCATATATTCTATTTTCGCAGCCCAGCTCAGCACAGAAGTCTGCCAACCGGCTCTTCTCAAGTCCATGATGAACACTTGCAGTTTTAAGGACCAAGTTCAGAAGTAGCCTTATTTTGGAAATTTGTTTTTTCTTTTTATTAGATTAGAAAAAGGACGGTCATTTGAAAAACGCATCCTAAGTTTTGTAAAGACACTATTATTAGGATTAGCAAGTAGTATTTTAACCCTTCTCATGCATTTAGAGAAGGGTCTAGAAATTGTCAAAAACTTGTCCTCGGAGCATGCACTTCTGCACCCTCAGAGGAGGTTTTGATGAATGCATGGATCGAGATTTATTAATGTTTGCATTTGATGTCTACTACTGATGTTGCACTTTTGTACTCTTAGTAGATGTTAGAACAAGTAGAGATAAATCATTTTTGCTTGAAGTTTATGAGTAGGATTAGTCATAAATGGTACTTTTATCTCTTGGTCATTTCTGCTTATATTCTTGAAAGTGATTTACAGTTTTTAGTTGTTTATATGTTATTGCATGAATGTATGAGTTACCCATTTGGCACTTCTGTACGGTGGATTCATTTATTTATGTCTGATATATGAATAACTATTACGCGATATGCTGTTCAGAACTGTTTTGCCTAACTTCTTATGCAAAGTGGTTTATCTTAATTGATTTCTATTCTTATGATAGCTGAATGATCTTTATTACTAGTTATTGTTTGAAATCTCTTTAGATCGCATAATAGAAGAAATACACCCCGGGTTAGCGTAGATTAGATTTGTTGTTTCTTAGTAGATTACAATAGCATAGAGTTAGTTTAAGAATTTGAATTAAATTAGCTTTAAGTACTCTTAGATTAGCTTCATCCAACTCTACACACACACAGACACACCCTTAGATTGGGAAACTGGTCCCATTATCCCCAGTCGGACCCGCTATACCAAACAGATAAGGAGCTGCCAACCAAGGTCCGAACCGGGTGGGTATCCCCCTTCTTGTCGACCCGATTTTCGGGGCTTCAACATAAACCAATGGGAGTGTCCAATGAAGAATGGAAGAAGTTGGACCGGAAGGCAAAGAGAAAATACGATTATGTGTCTCAGATTCAATATTGTTGAATATATCAGGGGAAGCTACGGAAAAGGCTTTGTGGGACAAGTTATGGACTTTGTACCAATCTAAGTCTGTGGTGAATAAATTGTTCCTACAGAAGAGTTATATAACCCGAGGATGAAAGATGGAGACTCAGTGACAGAGCATTTGAATGCGTTTAATACTGTGGTAAGTCAATTATCGTCTATTGATATCAAAATTTGAGATGAAGATAAGTGCGTTAGTTTGTTGTGTTCTCTAGCAGATTCGTGGGACAGTCTAGTTATTGCAATAGATAGCAATGCAACTGCCTTGCAGTTTGATGAAATAGTCTCATCCTTGTCGACGGAGGATATGAGACGGAAAAACATGGAGAACCATAATGGTGATGCCTTGTCTATACAAGGACATTCCCAGAATAGAAACAAAAATAAGTCATCGAGTGGGAGATCTAAATCTAGAGGGAGATCTAAATCTCTAGGAAAACCTGTAAATGTGGTGTGCTGGAAATGCAGAAAGGAAGGGCACTACAAAAGGGACTGTAAATCTAAAGCTCCTGACAAAGGAAAGGGATCTGATGGTGCTCCTTCTATAGAGGCAAAAAGCACCTCAGATGAAGGTGGGGATGTGTACTTGACTTCTTCAAGTACACATGTAGACCATGAGGCATGGTTGATTGACTCAGGTGCATCCTTTCACTTCACTCCCCATAGCGAGTGGTTCTGCAAGTATGAGAAATACGATGGTGGTGATGTCTTCTTAGGGGATGATAGGAAGGCTAAAATCGTTGGTCGTAGAAAAGTAAAGTTGAAGTTGCAAGTTGGTAGGGTTAGAACTCTTTCGGGTGTTCTACACATTCTTGCATTGGCCAAAAATATGATTTTTTTTAAGAAACCTAGATGATGCAGGTGTAAAAATAGTGTTTGGGAAGGATACTTGCAATATGGTTCAGTGAGCACTCGTATTGATTCAGGGAGTTCGGATAGGAACTTTGTACAAGCTGCAAGGTAGCACTTTTGTTGATGGGTCCAACAGTTATGTGGTTCCTGAAAGTGGAGCAGAAAATCTAGTGGTCTCTTGAGAGAAGACCATGTTGTGGCATCAAAGGCTTGGACATATTGGAGAGAAGGGCCTGTGAATACTTCATGGTAAAGGTATGGTAGAAGGTATGAGTAATAACAGAAATGTTATGTACCTAGGGGGGCTAATATGGGGTACCGAGGGAGGTACCCAAGGTAATAATGTAATAATGGGATGGGCCATAGTAATAAATAAGGTGGTTAACCCATGTCATGTAAGGGACCACAAGGAGTTAATAATAATGTAAGGGGCCCATGGTATTAGTTGATGGTATGAGGAAACCATGGTAATGATACATGGTATTGTATGTATGTGGCCTATATAGAGGCTAGAGACTCCACATGGAGAGACATGAAGATGAAGAGAAGTAATCTTATATGAACAAGCATATGGCTTGTGGAGTGTTCTCCTTCCTTAAGGAGTGAATGTATGGTGTTGCCCTACCATAAGGGTTTGATAATAAAGACTCATTTCTATCTTATTTTTTGGGTTTATTTGCATAATCTTATGTTTTCCTATCAGATCTACAACAGAGAAGACCATGTTGTGGCATCAAAGGCTTGGACATATTGGAGAGAAGGGCCTGTGAATACTTCATGGTAAAGGTATGGTAGAAGGTATGAGTAATAACTCTCTAGATTTTGATTTCTCTGAAAATTGTGTATATGGGAAGAAGAATCGGGTTATTTTCCCCTCTGGTAGTAAGAGGGCGAAACAGATATTAGAGTTTGTGCACAGTGATGTGTTTGAATCTATGAAGGTTCCATCATTGGGTAAGTCTGTGTACTATGTATCATTTATAGGTGACTTCTCAAGGAATACATGGATATATTTCCTTAAGAAGAAATCTGAACTCTTTGACAAGTTTAAAGAATTTAAGGCTCTGGTGGAAAACCAGACAAAGAAGAAGATAAAGGTGCCGAGGACAGATAATGATGGAGAGTTGTGCAGTAAGGAATTTGAAGAATTCTGTAAGAAGTGTGGTATAGCATGGCAGAAGACTACTCCATGTATACCTCAAAAAAATGGAGTTGTAGAAAGAATGAACAAGACATTGATGGAAAGGGCAAGAAGCATGCTCAGTGGTGCTGGGTTAGGACAGGAATTCTGGGCAGATGCAGTGGAGATAGCATGTTACCTGGTGAATAGATCACCTTCATTAGCATTGGAGGATAAGACTCCACAAGAGTTATGGATGGTAAGAAACCCTGTCTTTCACATCTGAGGGTATTTGGATGTGATGCATATGTACATTTTCAAAAGGAGAAATAAACCAAGTTGGATAATAAATCTGAAAAGTGCACCTTTATTGGATATAAGGATGGTTTAAAGGGTTATAAGCTTTGGAACCCAATAACAAGGAAGGTTGTGTACAGTTGATATGTGGTGTTCAGAGAGGTGAAAGATGTTATTAAACGTGAAGACCAACCAGAGGAACCTGAGAAGATAGAGCTTGAGCTTAAGGAGGAAGAATCAGACTCTACAGCAGAGGAGGAATCAGAAGATGAAGAGCCACAAACTCCAGGTGTGAGAAGATCAGTTCGACAAGGAAGGCAGCTAGAAAGGTATAGTCCATCTGCTTTTTCTTCAAATTTTTCTTTATCTATTACTAATGATGACCCCAAAACTATGAAGGAAGCAATAGATTAAGAGGATGGAAATCTTTGGAAAGAGGCCATGGTTGATGAAATGGCATATTTGCAAAAAAATGAGGCTTGGGATCTAGTGGAGTTGTCGGCTGGAAGGAAACCCATTGGTAGAAAATGGGTGTTCAAGAATAAGACAAATACAGAAGGAAAGGTGGAGAAATATAAAGCTCGGCTGGTAGCAAAAGGTTATTCCCAAGGGCCGGGAATTGATTTTGGTGATATATTTTCTCCTATTGCCAAGGTAACTTCTATTATATTACTTTTATTTGTTGTTGTTTCTTTTGATTTTGAGGTAGAACAGATGGATGTAATGATAGCATTCTTCATGGGGATCTGGAAGAGGAGATCTACATGAAGCAACCTAAATTCTTTGCAGTGAAGGGTAAGAAAGAACTGGTATGCAAGTTAAAGAAGTCTCTATATGGGTTAAAACAATCACCAAGGATGTAGTATCAGAAATTTGATACATTTATATGGGGACTTGGCTTCACCAGAAGCAAAGAAAATCATTGCGTGTATTTTAAATTAATTGTTGACCATGTTATTTATCTGGTATTGAATGTGGATGATATGTTGCTGGTTGGAAATGATAAAGAAATTATCCACGATTTGAAGACCCATTTGTCCTCCAAATTAGACATGAAAGATCTTGGTGCTACAAACTATATTTTGGGCATGGAAATTAAAAGAGATCAGACAAAGAGGAAGCTCTAGTTAAACCATAGGAAGTATGTCAAGACAATATTGCAGAGGTTAAATATGCAGGATAGTAAACCGGTGAAGGTTCCTATTCATGTAGGTGTAAATTTATCTCCTGAACAGTGTCCCAAGACACAAGAAGAGGAAGAGGACATGTCCCATGTTCAATATGCAAGTGCAATCAACAGCCTGATGTATGCGATGGTCTGTACAAGACCAGATATTGCACATGCAGTGGGAGTATTAAGCAGGTTTATGTCAAAATGAGGGAAGGAGCACTGGACAGCAGTGAAGCAGGTTTTCAGGTATTTGTGTGGCACTAGTGATTATGGTTTGTGCTACCAAGGAAGACTAGGATTGGACATAGTGTTGAGTATTAGTGGCTTTGTTGATGCAGACTAGGCTGGAGGTTTGGATCAGAGAAGATCTACAAGTGGGTATTTGTTTAACCTATTTGAAGGTGCAGTCAATTGGATGAGTAAGAAACAATCTGTAGTGGCACTATCAACTATAGAGGCAGAATACATGGCAGCCACTCATGCAAGCAAGGAAGCAGTTTGGTTGCAGAGATTGTGTTCAAATATGGGGTTAGTATAGGGAGCTATAAATATAGACTGTGACAAACAAAGTGCAATTTTCTTGGAAAAGAGCCCTGCATATCATTCAAAGACAAAGCACATTGATGTTCAGTATCACTTTGTGAGCGATATGATAGAAGATAAAATGGTGTTGCTAGGAAAGGTGGACACTTTGAAGAATATTATAGATGCATTGAAAAATCTGTGAGCTCTAAGAAGTTCTCTTAGTGTAGAGAAACAATGGGCATTGCAGGGCTGGATAAATGACTAAGCTCTCTTATGGCCGCCTGTGGAAAGAAAACAACAAGCGGGAGAATGTTGGGTTGTGTTATATTCTTTCCACGACTAGCCCACATAGTTAACCGAGGGGTTAGAACGGGGGTGGAGCCCGCCCTTCTTTGTGTTGATTGCATAGCGGGGGGAGTCACGAGGGGTTTGAGGGGTGCATGTAACCCCACTCTATGGGGTTCGGAGCAGCGCCCTGGAAAATTTTGGTTTTGGACCCTATGTTAGGTTGGGCGGACCTACCTATGGTTGTGTGCATGATTTTCACACATGGTTTTGGACACAATGGTTTTCGGTCCATGTTTTGGACGCGATGGTTTTCGGTCCATGGTATTGGATGCTTCAACATGTATAAATATGTACTGTAACATTGAAAGGAATATAATGAAAAATCAATCTGGTAGTCCCGGTTTTGGGATCTAGGTGAAAATCTCTGTGTATATGTGTTATACTCTCATATTTTTTATTTTCTATGTTTTGGAATTCATATGCAGGTAATTTTTGTACAGGGTTAAAACCTACAGATTATAGATTCAAGGATTTCAAGGAGAAGTTAATGATAATATGTTTAGGTCTTTGTCTAATAGAGAAGTGTCATGAGAATGGGCCTGTCCAAATAAAAACAACTAATGAGGAAGGGATTCCCTTACTTGTCAATGGTGATAGGTTAACGTTGTATAGGAAACCTTTGTCCAAGCAAGAATTTTTAGTTTAGTTAGTAGAGAGTTAAATGTGATTGAGAGGCTCATAACCCTTAGTCCACCAAATTTCTAAAAAAAAAAATGATAATAATAAGAGGACCTAGATGAAAGCCTCCATGAGGCATCTGAGGCCAACTCTTGAGTTGAAAACCTCTCTGGGGCAACCCAGGAGTGAGAAAGGGAAAAAATGAAAATAAAAAATACCCAGGTGAAAACCTCCTCTAAGGTGCCTAGGGAAGGCATGCAAGTTGAAAACCTCTGTAGAGGCAGCTTGCTTGTCTCAAAAGAAAATAAGAGAAAAAGAAAAATCCAAGGAAGGAGTTCGTACACCAGTTCTACTAACATTTTATTTTTGGAGGACTCCAAACAGTGACAAAATGATGGTTACAAAGTAGAATATATAGTTTTATTCCTCCATTCTTCCACCTATACTTTCCTTTCCACACTCTCCACTCACATACCCATCTCTCTCGATCATCCAATCAACAAAAGACTCAAATTTTTCCTCTTCTTTGTAATGCTCCAGGAGGGATCTATAATGCTACAGGAGGTCCTGTAATGCTACAGGTGGAGCCTATAAGGCTACAAGAGGAGGATCCAATGGGAAAAAGAAACTATAAATCCATGTTGTCTCTAGGAAATGCTAATAAGGGTCCTCCAATGTCAACCCTATCACTGATCCACTCCATATAGGCAAATATTTTCTCAAAAATTCCACTTTGTCATGAATCTAATAACCACAAAAAATATGTGCTTTCTATTCTTATATCACTTGCACCACTTCTTCATGATCCTAATCCTATCCTCATGCCTTTAATCACTTTCCCTCAACCTAGTATGCAAAATGAATAATTGAAGGGAGGATTAAATAACTACTAAAGGAAGGAGACTCCTCCTGTAGCACCCTATACAATCAGAACAGAACTTCCTGAAATTATTTTTTTCACCCATAGAGAGCATCATGGGGCCATTTCTGCAGCAAAGAGAAGGCACATCATCCTTAGGAAGTAGGCCATCCACTCCACCAGCAGTAGCATAGACAGAGGAAAGGCACCTTCACACACAACAAGATTATCAGTCAGAAGATACTCAAGTTATGAAGGCCTAAACAGAAAAAATCCAAGGAAATCAACTCCCTTGAGATCATGATTTTATGAGGCCCAACTCTAGCATGAAACCATCTCCAACAATTCGATCCACAGGTAGGCTCAAGTATGACAACCCTCACCTATTCCCTATACATCAAATGCTAAAATTTATTAATGTTCAAGAAAGGATTTTTAATAGGCTGGAGGTGGCCAGTGAACTTGGCCACGCTCGGGTAGTTAAATAAAGTTTATTAAGTAACCTATTCAACATGGAGATGTCAAATGAAATGGGTTGGTGTTTATGAGGGGTGAGGTTATAATAACGAGGAAAGGGGTAATTATTGCAAGGAGTGGGTACAACAGTTCAAAAAGGGAAACTTGGGTATGTGCCATGTCACCAAAATTCTCTAAGCCTTTACCACAAAGGGAACATTATGTACTGGTCTCGACTCCATTTGCACCATGGCTCATTTCAAAAAAATCAGTTAGAGGAAGGTTAAGTTATTTCTATTAGACTTCCTAGGGTGCCACCAAGCTATTTCGAACTCTGTTTGCAAGTGCTACAAGAGGAAGCTACAGGAGGGTCTGAACTATTATAGGAGTGCCAAGAAGGGTCTACAGGAGGGAATTTAACGGTGAAAGAGAACCACAGTGACCCGAAATTTTCTTCAACCGTCATGTACATATAGAGCTATTTTCAAAAGGAGTAAGTGGCTTCCTCCCTCCTTGATTTCCATACAATTACATGAGAAATTCTGCCTGAAGTTGGTAACCTATAATATACAATTGAGCAGTAGATATTATGTAAATTGTTGTGTGTAAAGGCAAGATAGGGAAGAGAAGAATAATTTGTTTTGATATAAATTTTTGCCTTCTCCTTCATTGATAAAAAGAAGTTTTAACATTGCTTCTACCACTGGGATTGCTCTAAAGAAAATTGAATTTCACATCTAAGTAACACAAAGAAGGGGCAATATAAGAAAGGGGGTGAGTATTTAATATATGAGAACCCACAGACACCAAGAGAATTCACCAACACCCTCCTGTAGTGAACATTTTTGGAATGCATCAATGGTTGGGTTTCTTTGAATTATTAAAATGGTATGATCATAATCACTCATGCATTTTCCATGGCATTGCATTCTCAAGGATAAGTAAGTGCCACCACTATTGTCAGAGGATTGGCCATCTATCTAAGCCCTGAAACTATAATCAGAGTGACTACCTTACCCTTGGGAGCTTGATGGAGAAAAGAGGAAAAAGCAGTGAGTATCACAACTAAGAAAATTTTCTTCATTCTGAAAGAAAAACCTGTAGAAGATAAGGATGGAGTGAGAAGGGAGAGTCTATCTTACCCATGGGATGAGGTGTTTTATCACATCCTAAAGTATATATCTTGTGAAGGGAGATTAAGTTTGGTATATGCCTACCATTTCTTGTTTCTCCATGAGTTAACATTCAAGGAAAATTTGTCTCTCCCTCAAAGACTTAGTGTTCCTCAATCAATCATTGAAATGAGCCAAAAGGGCAGGGGAAACAACCATCAACACACAATGAATTAAGGAACCTTTTCCTATTGATTGATTTTGTGTACATGGATAGGGAGGTCTTCATTGAAACCCAAGCCATCAAACCTAGAAAAACACCAGCCTATAGCACTAGAGGTAGGGGAGGAAAAAGAGAGGAAGAAGAGGAAGGAAAAACAAAGGAATAAGAGGAAGGAAAAATGGAGGAAGAAGAAGAGGCGAGCTTAAGGAAGAAGAAGGATAAAAACAAGTAGAATAAAAGGAAAGCCCTGAGAAGACTTCTAAGCCTCGAGGAAAAGAGAAACAAGGACATTAGATAAGTCTCTCTCTAGGGAATACAGAGAAAGACATGGTTTCCACATTGGCCACATTGAGCACACCTTTCAAGCCCAAAATGAGGAAACCAAGACCCATATATTTCAAAATAAGGAAGAGCACCAGGTTTAGGTAGGAGAAACCACAACCTCCTTCAGAGGTCCTTATCACTATTGAGGAGTCACCTAGTAAAAAGGAAGATGTGGGGCTTAGTGAAGTAAATATTGATGAGATTAACTCTCCTAAGGGGAAAACAAAACCACCTGTGACATATGAGAGAAGGTCCACCACCAGGGAAGTGACCTTCAAGAAACCCAAGACACAAACTGCCCTTGAGCAAGCAAAAAAAATAAGAACCATAGGAGAAATAGGGGATGCTACAAGAGAAGAAAAAGGAGATACAGGAAGGATCAACCACCTCAAAAGCATATGAAAGTCCCAAAGAGCTTCAATAGCCTAACCCACAACCCAGTCTAGAAACCTAGTACAAGTTTGTTGAGGGAGGTAGGATTATACCCCAAAAGTTCACCATCCCAATCTTCTTTGAATTAGAAAATGAAAGAGGAATGAGACATATAT